>CAJQZM010040456.1:0-21686 GCA_907164665.1 Colias nastes | reverse complement strand
CCCCGAGCGATCATTCCGTATTAAGTGGAAACCAGGAAGTGAGTAGGCAGAGGAAGGAAGGCAGGGTTTGAGCCAAGACTCGGAAATAAGGATAATATACTAGCTGCTCCGCGCGGTTTCACCCCCGTGGCTCCACTCATGTTGGTCGTAGCGTGATGATATATAGCCTATAGCCTTCCTCGATAAATGAGCTATCTAACACCGAAATAATTTTTCAAATCGGACCAGTAGTTCCCGAGATTAGCGCGTTCAAACAAACGAACTCTTCAGCTTTATAATATTAATAATTAGTATCTATAGATTCATAAATTTTTACTGGGAAATAGATTCATAATACAGATTTTGTTGAAGGCTTCCACGGGGGATCAAGTAGCATTAATGAAACTCAGGTAACACAGGCATAAGAAAAAGTAAATTAAACATTTCTTAGAATTCTAGAGAATAGACGAGTATTCTTTGAAATAAGAGTAAAGTACTTTAATTTAAAAGACTTAAGTTCTTACAAGAAATAAATAAGCAACGCAGTAAATTAAAATCTAAATTTCCTCGACAGAATTTGATGGAATTGTTAATCTACACTAATATTATAAAGCTCGAGAGTTTGTTTGTTTAAACGCGCTAATCAAAGGAACAGCTGGTCTGATTTGAAAAATTCTTTCGGTGTTAGATAGCCCATTTATCGAGGAAGGCTATGAGCTATATATCATTACGCTAAGACCAACAGGAACGGAGCCACGCGGGTGAAACCGCGAAGCGCAGCTAGTTTTTAATAGATCGAATTTGAAGGTATATTCTGTATGTTAATATCTACTTTGTTATGCATGAAGAGGGAGTCTCTCTTGTGGGTTTAGAAAACTTCAGAGCGCTGGTTGTCCAAGCGTGGAAATTATCTAGATACCTATGTCTTGTTTGTGGCTTTGTCTGCTTGTAGATTACCAATAAATTAACCTTCACTGTTTATAATTACCTGGAAGTCCATTTTTAGTGTTTAATTTGAATAATATTCTTTTTATAGTATGTTGAAGTAGTAATAATAAATTGAAGTTAAAAGTAACCATAATGTGATTTTTTTTACATCCGGCTCATGAGTTTTTAATTTACTTTTAAATTGAATTAGTTTAATGTTTTAATTCGTTATGACAGGTGTTTTCTAAAGCTTTTAGTCTTATTTAGTAGACTAAATTAGCAAAATAAATCCTTTACATAAACAAACAAAATGATTTTTGTTTATTGATCAAATGATTTCAATTTGTTCAACAAACCGCTCTTAGTTACAAGAAATAGACAATCCTTTTAAAAAGTATCACGACAAGAAACTCGTTTAATATTTACTCGTTTGAAGAACTTCCCAAATATCCAACCACATCAATATATTGCTGACGTGTGAAATTCCTTTCTTATAAGATCCACTTATGAAGCCTTTATATAGACCAAGTGACCCAAAATAATATTCGACACAATGAATTATGCAGGAGCATGAACTTACCGTCGTGAATTATTAAAGATTTATGCTAAATAATTAATTAAAAAATTAATAATGTCATCGCTTATTAAGGTGTTGAAAGGTTTTATATTAAAAGCGAGAATCGAGATTAAAAATACGGAAATTTATGATGAAATTTTGATTAATATTCTATAAATGTCCTCCTAAAATAAGTGCTTCTAAAGTATGGGGTACCTATAAAGTAAGAAGTATTTCATAAAACATTGCATTTTTTAAATAAATCTGTCAATCAAATACTACTAAACTAAGGGTTGATTCAAACAACAACCACTTCAAAAATATGTCCTAATTATATTAGTAGGAGGTACTTTATTGGGCGGATAAATTTTGACCAAGATTTAAAACAGGCCATAAAATGCAAAAAATGATCCCACCTGTATGTAATTCTTCAATCTCACCTTGAACTGGGCATAGGATGACAATCGACCATATCGCAGCTAAAATTTCTTCAAAAATGCTTGGTCACGCAAGGACACATAGTTACAAAATACGATTGTATTATGCAAACCTAACCACGTCCAGCAAAACAGGTGCAGTGTACGCGGACAGACTTTTATACCATACCAAAACTATGCTTGAACATCTGTGACGAGATTTTAAGAACACTTCTGAAGCGTTAAAGTTATTCTCTAGTCATGTGCGTTGCATGATTTAGGGTGCTTTTTCACCAATGTGCGAAGATGTGTAGCGAGGAATGTGTTTGTAAATAACCAATAGTATCGCTTCAAACGCTAAACGCTTCAAACTTCAAACTACTACACCTTGTCGTTGGCCTGGCCCAGTCCATCCTTTTTGTATGAAGTAAGGCGCGGACGGGACCCGGCGTTGAAATGTCGATGGATATTTTTTCATTTTTCGGCTCTGGCATGGCCCGGCTTCGGCACGGTGTAGCGTGAATCATGCTTTAGGTCGGGTACATTAGCACGTCTACAAATTGACCTATGGTATTCATATCAACTCTCTGCCCGCTTCACCCGCGTGGTCTAAGGAAATTCCTGTCACTCTCTAGCTTCTTCATTAACTTCAAACATGAAAACTATATCTTAGGATCGATCCCATGTGACATGAAAGAAAAACAAACACACTTTAAATTATAATGGATGTAAGAAAGTTTTCTTAAACTGTTCATTTCAGATTTTTGTTATGTACAAAAATCTAAATAGCAGAATATAACGCGCATTGACGTGTAGTTTTTGAAAAGTGAAAAAGGCCGGCTCAAAGTCAACTGACGAGAAATTTAACATGGTAATAGAGCTTTGAATTTTAAATGAATTCGACGTGATTTGCAATTTGAGTCATGTTAAAGACTAATAGTGACCGAGTTTATAAATACTACTATATACAGAATATACAGAATATTATAAGTACCAAAAAACACGGTAGGATAAGGCCATCTTAATAGCTGTTAGCTAATAATAAAAGTAAGAGCACTCCGCACGTGTTTTATTAGTTTTACCTTATATTTACCTAGTTATTATCATACCAAATATCAACTCAAACTATGCACTAGCTTTCACGTGAAAGAGCTTCAAATATCCTCATAATATACAAACAGTATAAATAGGATAGGTAAGGCTCACGTGTACGCCTAACTATGTATAATTGAGGTTGCGAGCGAGTTACTAGATGAAATATTTCGGACTACGTACGCCGGCTCATGTATCATGCAGCTGATTTAATATATTTTATCATATTTGTTGAATCCACTAGAACAACTGAAGCACGTTTCAAATAACTCTCTAAGCATCTAAAAGAAACAGTCCGAAGCAATCTGTTTCGAGCGTTGGAAAGAATAGAACATTTAGTTGTAAAATAAAGCTTGAGTGTACGCGCGGGAAGATTGCAGAGCGGAGTCTTTTGGGAATTTACTATACAGTTTTTATGCGGCTGCAGTTACACCGAAATGTAGCTAGTTAATAGAAACAGTTAAATTATTACAACACACCTGTTTCAAGCGTTGTGTAGTGTATTGGTTAGTTAATTAGTATAAAAGTATATAATCTAGAATAATTGAGTCAGTAATAAATCATATCCGATTCGAAACGGTTGTTTTAATAACATCTCCTCCTTTTCAGTTATAGTTACTCTCTTAGACACACAATAATGTAAAACAATTTGATATATTTTTGTAATTTCGTTATGTGTACTCTTTTCTTTATAATTACTGTATTGATCTCTAGGGCTTAGTAAAAGTATATTGATTATTGATATTGTAATCTGATTATGTGCATAATTATACACACTTAACATAAATAAAATCTACTGATTTAATTTTCATGTATACTAATTAGCACAAGTTCCATGACTCAAACTTTGTAAATACGTATTTTGAAGATGCGTAAAATATCTTCAAAAATTATCATCCACAATAAAGAAGGTAAAACTTTAAAATATGCTTAGAAATTCCGCTAGATAAGTGAAATTACGTAGCTGGGATCATAACTCATACTCATAATCATAAACATTCTATAAATTTCGAACTGCCTCAAGTGTCTGTACAAAATACTTTAAATATTCCAGCTTACGATGAAAATACTTTTCCATGTACTTTTTTAAGTATTTAAACCATGCTATAAACAAAACATACAGTTATCATATCATAAAAACAATTTTATTAAGCTATTGCATAGCTTCTATCGCGGGCCTTGAGCGCGGGGACCGAATCGAGAAATTCCGTAACGAAAAAACCTCACGCTCCCCACTCCGACGGGCTCGGAGGTGTGGCTTGAAGGCATGCTATGCAATAGCTTTACCGCGGCAGTCCCCGAGTGCCACACGTCTTTTTTTTTAATTGAATTAGTGACAAGAACGAGTAAACAGATTTTGATGACATTTTGTTTAGTACCTTAGATAATTTTCAACATCTATGTCATAACTAAAAAAATATCATTTCTATTCAGGGCAGGTAAAATAAAAAAGTTTACAAAAAATAATAATTATTAATAGTTATTTTATAAGCTGTTACAGTACGGTGTGAGTGTCAGCCTGGTTATTCACATGTAAACGGGAGAGTGATATTGAAATTGTAAGGATTCCAAAGATGTTGAATCTTTTTGTTTGCTCGTTTGAGGTAGAATGTTGATTCAGTTGTTAGGTAAACTTGATAAAGGAGTTATTTCTTTGAACATTTGATTTGAAATCGACTACTCCTAGGTAAGGTAAGTACTCTATAGAATTGTTCTATTTGTGTTTTTAATCTGTATGACAGCTATTTAGAAACAGGTTCACTGGTTTATTTACATGCTAGCTTCCACCCACGGCTTGGCCCAAAAGGAAATTCGCATGGCATTTTACGTTGGTATTTAGACCACATTGAATTTCTGACATGAAAGAAAGACAAAGACAAACAAACGCACTTTCACAATTATTACAATATTGTTATCTTTTATATTGTTATTTATAGTTAGTATTATAGTTATATTAAAATATTCAAAATTAATATAAAAATACCAACCTGTTGCTTTTACTATCTATACTATCGTGTTTTTACTACGAACTTAAAAATAAATAATTTTAGCATTATGAATACCAGAAGATAGACCAATATAATTTCAACGCAGAATATTAAATATCTTTACGCAGAATATTGAATATCTTCACACATTCCAAATACTAAGAAATAATTTAGATCCAAGAAGTGTCAGAAGGCACCATAACTTTAATGCAGAACTAAATATCTACACAATATTAAGATCCTCGTTTACACAATAAATAGCATCTAAATTCCACACGGAAACAGTTTAAATATTAGCACACTCTGGAGCCCATTAGGCCACTCGTCACGCTAAAGCCTCGTTTACTGGAATGCTGGAACGTTCTCTAATGTTGCAGTACTAGTGCATTATAGTGCTTTGTATCTTACGGTAAAGGACTCTGCCCACTATAGCGTATCATACTATGACAGTAATAGAAAATTTCAAGCAAAAACAATGTATTGGAAAGGATGATTTCGTCCGGTTTCTGAATTGAGTTTTTGACTGAATATCTCAAACCATGCTTGCTGATTAAATGTTTTCGTGTAAATGACATATAATAAGCTTTTACAAACCTAGCAAATCAATTCTAAATTCAAAAAACCGCAGAACCGTCAGGTGGTATACAACGAACATCAACATTTGTCCATATATGTTTTGTTACGTTATTGATACTAGAGCAGGCATAGTAGAGCATATCAAACTCAAATGTTTATGTATTCAACTAGACTTCGTTTAGAAACTTCAAAAAACAGAAAATTTACAACTGCTTCGGAAAGCAGTTTCTACAGAGAACAACGAGCAAGAAACTCCGTAGTTGCTCTTTTAAAATCATAACAATGTAACATTTAACATATTTTAAAATTATAATCATGCCAGACTAACGTACTTTCGTGTTGCTTTTCGATCCTGACATGTTCCTATTACGGTCTATCGGTATAGTATAAACGCTGTAGTGGATAGAGACCTTAATAATTAGGTATATTTCTTTTCAACGATATCTGTACACTGTAAAAAGTTTCATGATGCAGCTTTCTTGTTCCACAATATTAAGGTTCGTTTTTAACTGCCTTCGAAAATGGAGGAGGTTTTCAATTGTATTTTTAATTGAGTTTTTACCTCAGAATGTTCAAGTGGGTGAAGCCATTTTGATTAATCTTTTTGTTATTGGAAAAGGTAACTTCCGGTTAGTCCTATTAAAATATTGTCTTGTTCAGAAAGAATTTTCTTAAAAAAATTAACGACACAATATTTTACTTCGGAAGGTATCTTTTTGTTGAGTATTGCTTTTAAAATGAAGGTGTATTATACATGAAATCTTTTATAAAGTTTTAAAGCACGTAATTAATGTTAATAAAGAACGATAACGATGTGTCATCAATATTACTATCTGCTGTACTCCGCGCCAAAAGCACACCTTTTTGCTTTTCGCATAATTAAGGATGCATTATTTGACCAATTTTTATCATTTAAGCCAGCTAGAAGTAGGATTACGTACAAAATAACAGAACAATTTTCGCTAATTAATCTACCATACGACGTAAATTCCATCTGCTCGACAGCTGGTTCGACTATTAGCGGCAGTCTTGTAGTTTGTTCCTAACGAGGTCTATATCTAGAAGAATATCTAGGTATTCAAGTGTTATTTAACACTAGCTGTGCTCCGCGGTTTTACCCGCAGTGCTCCGCTCCTGTTGGTCTTAGCGTGATGATATATAGCCTATAGCGGATAGCCTTCCTCGAAAAATGGGCTATCTAATATCGAAATAATTTTTCAAATCGGACCAGTAGTTCCCGAGATTAGCGCGTTCAAACAAACAAACTATTCAGCTTTATAATATTAGCATAGATTTAGAACAAAGATTCTTAGCATTTAGAAGAAGGATAAGAATACAATACATAAAAATAAAACCGGCCAAGTGCGAGTCGGGCTCGCGCACAAAGGGTTCCGTAGCAGCAAATATAATAAATTACAGTTAAATCAACCTATCTCAAAAACTATAAGAGATACTTTGATCAAACCAAAAATCGTTGAAAGAGTTAATTAGCATGCATCACCTCTATTTTTTTTAGAATTTTATACCCCGTAGTTATAAAAATAGAGGGGGGGGGACATACTTTTTACGACTTTGAGAGCTGATATCTCAAAAACCGTTCACTTTAAGAAAAATGTTTTTTAGAAAACTTTATATCATTTTAAAAGACCTTTCCATTGATACCCCACACGGGTATGTACATCGAAAAAAAAAATTTCATCCCTCAGTTACATGTATGGGGGGCCCCACCCCCAATTCTTTTTTTTACTATTTAGTGTCATATTTTTGTAGCGGTTCATACAACACATATTCCCATCAAATTTCATCACTGTAGTACTTATAGTTTCCGAGTAAATCGGCTGTGACAGACGGACAGACGGACAGACGGACAGACGGACATGACGAAACTATAAGGGTTCCGTTTTTGCCATTTTGGCTACGGAACCCTAAAAACACGAGACAATATTCAGCAGTTCGATTATTATTTGCTTTTTTCTAACACGCTTATATTTGCTTCACCTGCAAGTTTGTATGTAACCAACTGTGTATTTGATTACAATGATTAATTTGTCATTGAATCTGAATCTGACATGAAATTAATACCTTTTGAAAACGCGTTATATTTCCTAGTTTTTAATAATAGGCTTAAATTAAATTATAAAATTAGGCTTAACTTTATAACGGCCCCATCAGTTAGAATTCTGTTTGGGTTATAATTGGTTTCGAGTTTCCGATAATTAATTTGAAAGTAGTTGAATTTGGGCTCGTTAAATGTTTTATACTTTTACCATAGAACAAGGTTTTATTGAATTCAAAATAAAATTAATTATTTTGTAATGAGTTTGTAAATATTTCATTTGTGACCGAAATGAGGAAGCTTCTATTGTAAATTTGGGTTAAATTGTAAATGGCTTTGATTCAAATTTAAATTTAAGCAAATATTTATAAATTTAAATTTTTAAAGGTTTAATTTGAACATACGATTTGGGAAAAAGTCAGTTTATGTCATTCTCTAAGTTGTAATTAAAATAAAATGTTGTTGTGCAGAATTATTTTCTTATATAATTTTTCATCTTATATTAATGTTAAACGAATACGCTAAAACATTCGAAATGTTTAATTTAATACCTTTATTCAAATCTCAATCCCACATAGTAACAAACTTCATTTCGATTCAATAAAAATTAAAAACTGAGGGAAAACAAAAAAAGAGAAGAATAATATTTGGACCTACGCAACGTATGGAATTCTAATGGGCGTTCTTCACAATGGTCAGCGTTGGGCGAGTAGAGGCAATCACGATAGTGTAGAGAACAAGTAGAGAGCCTAAATGTCTATGATCGACCGTCATTGTAGATGTTTATTCATAATCGCTGTAATGGTGGCCAACATTGTCGATCATTAATTGTTGGGCCAACGCTGTCTATTGTGAAGAGGGCCTATAAAGGTTAACAAACTACGAAAATACAGACATTGCCTATAATAAAAATAATTTCATCTAGATTCCTTTGGCGTAGTAACCAAAAATGATTGTGTTGATTTTGTTTATTATAATAACATTATTATATAAATATGGCCAAACAATTAGAAAAATAAAAATATTTATTAACTAGCAACTTTTCCCGTTTGTTGATAAAGGATAAAATAATACCCACGCTTATTCGTGGTAAAATATTTTTTAAAACCTTCGGATTTTTTTTATTTAAATTGTAACAACAATGAATAAACAAATCTCTCCTTGTGTGATGAATAAAAAAGTTAATCGATTAAGTAAGTTGATATTTAGTTAAATAAGGAATTAGAATGCTTTATAAATGAGAAATTTAAAAAAAATCGATCACGAAGCAGGATTCGAACCTGCGTCTTTTCACCATACCAGGGCAACGCCTAGCCACGTCCACCCGCAATCTTCCATAACACTTTTCCCTATATTTAAACGTTTTCGCGCGAAAAAAGAAACCATCTTGCAATCAAGACAAGAATGAAAGGTAAATAAAACCGTCCCACAAAGGGTAAAAGCTTAACTAGGCGGTAAACATATCAGGCAACGAAGCGCGAAATACCCTCATTATCATGAACCTCAAATTTACTTTAACCTGAAAAAAATAATCGGGGATTAAACCTGGCAGGCTGAGATAATATTCAATGTCATCAGGTAGAATGGTTTGGCATAATTTTACTGAAATAGCTTAATAATTTTTCAGTTTATGTATCGATTATGCATGCTATTCCTTCTCACGCAATACGTAAATAAGTATACCTAATTTACTATTTACTAATACTATTTCATAAGAAAATCTTCGTCTTATCGACTCGCTCCTGAACTATGTCACTGACACATTTATCTAACAGATAAACGATTAATCATGGCGGTATATACAATGTGATTACTGAACTTAATAATAATAATTAAATAACAAATGATAATTATTTTCTAAAGTAAAGTGAAAACATAAAACGAGGTTACATAATATTTTTATGTTATATTTTATTTAAATATGAGTTTTTTTCTTATCTCTTATTAAATCCGCTACGTACCTACCCTTTTTATGATAGAGTTATGTTTTTAATACATTTCTATAGATAGACTTTAGTGGTAGCCTTTATCACGTACACATCAGGTATATATATATATATATATATATATATATATATATATCATTCGAACGGTGAAATATAGAACATGTATTAGCATTATTAAACCAGCACGTTCATTATCAAATTCAATCATCTCAAAAAATAATAATAAGCTTGGCATACTTGTCATATTATCTACGCCTTAAACAGACCCATACATTAATTTGTTAAATTGCAGTGATGTGACTTAAACTTGCAATATCTACGCCTAGAACAGCACATTGTCATTATTTTTGTTACATTAATTCTATGCTCGATTATCCTATGCAACCTTTATATTACATTAAACGTCCAACACAGCACTTTTCAACAACCTCGATCTGAGATTCTAATCGAGGTGTCGCCAGAATTTTAAGTAGGTGCAAGATATTATAGATTTTGCCAGAGAGGTCATTTTTGGAGATAATGTCTTTATAGATTTTGCTGCAATAACTTTTATATCACTTTGAGCTCCATGGAAAATATAATATTATATATATATATATATATATATTATATATATATATATATTATATACTAGCTATGCTTGGGATTTCTATACGCGTCCTAGACAAGCAACATAATATTACACAGCTTCACATCAGCGCAGCAGCTTCTGTGCAGCATTTTGCTGAGGCTGTATCCGTTTGCCTAATCTTACGATACATTTTGTAATGTTGTTGGCTGTGTTTTTTTGCAATAAATTTATTTTCTTTCTTTCTTTCTTTCTTTTAACCTCATGATGAGGATTAGTATCTAAGAACGAAATAATAAAAGTCATGAGCTGCATATTTTTAGTTTGTCGATTTTCTGTGACAGTAATATCGTTTAAAATTCCATTAAACTCAGTAATAATAATATCCAATAGATTATAAAATAACAACCTTTTTATAGGTCACACAAAGTGAAAATGGATAAACCGATTATAGTAATTAAAAGATAACAAAAAAAAAATCATTGATTGTATAGGTCTCGACACCCTAAAATTCGTAACTCAGCAAGATATTTTTTTAAGAAGAACCCTACTATATTTTCCTAAACTGAAAGCCAACGGACTCAATTGTTTTATTTATGGCGTTGGCGCTAGTAGACACTAGCAAAGAGTACTTAAGTTTTAATTGCATAACATAAATGTTACCTATTATAATATATTATAATATTTAAAATGTGTAGGTAATCTCTAAAAATCCGAATAAATGTATATGACTAGGTACAGAAAAAACTAAAATATTGTTCAATAAAGTGTTAAATAATATTTTAATTATTATTATAAACATAATTTACATGTCCCTAAATAATATTACGATATGTATGATTATGTAAGCTATTGTAAATGACAGTTAATTATGACTTAACCACACTCAATCAGCCGGGGATTGAAAAGGGGCAATTGATGTCGAGATATTTCCAATATTACAAACAATTATAGCAATTATTCTAATGTATATGTTATAGTTTATATAGAGGACAACAGCTATAAATTAAAGAAATGTTACGGATTTTTAACGTGACTTACCTATTATTCTTATTACTCAGAATACAGTAAACTACGCTCGCCGTGAAGATTATTCAAACGTCGATCGGTATTTAATAAAACCTATTATTTATTAATCATGTTTCAAATCCGTTAAGATGGCTTTATAAAAAATACAAAATAATGTGAAATGTAATGTAGTCTATTTTTTTCACAGATAATTCTTACAATACCTACATCGAATATAGATTCAAATTAAGTCTGACTTTGGGTATTAATATTTAGGACTTTTTATTCGATTTCAGTTCTCGAAAAATTATATCGTAATAGTAATTATCTTCTGAATAATATATTTATTAGCTATAAACCTTGGGTAAATATGTTTCCGAATTCCAAGTTCATTTAAAAAACTGTATTAAATTATTTTTATTATTAAAAGAGAAGGGCTCTTTTTAGTAACACTAGCGAATGTCAACTAGGTCAATGAAAGATATAAATCTCACATTCCCTTGTGGATAAGGGAAAATTAATTTTTAATCTGTTTCTCTGTACATTATTCTTTAGGGACAAATAGTCGATCAGCCT
Source organism: Colias nastes (assembly GCA_907164665.1). Lineage (NCBI taxonomy): Eukaryota > Metazoa > Arthropoda > Insecta > Lepidoptera > Pieridae > Colias > Colias nastes. The sequence goes on along the minus strand of CAJQZM010040456.1, from coordinate 9,998 downwards.
TGGCCATGACAAAGATAGAAGCTATTTTGGAGCCTTCGAAGATACATTTGTGGTTAATATCTAGGAAAATTTTAAGAGCATTCTGATAATTTTGAAAAAACATCACTAAATATCTGCATGTTTTTTTTTTTAAGTTTCGTATAGCTTTTAGATTAGATTAGTAATATTATGTAGGTACTACTTTTTACTCAGGTACCTACCAATTTAATCTTTGGCCTCCAGTTATTCATAATTAATCATAATAGTAGATGACGGAAATGTGTATCTAATTTTAGTAGCAACAAGCTTTCCGCCCGGGGCTTCGTCTTCTTTATCTAAAACTTTATATACTAAAACCTTCCCCAAGAACTGTTCTATCTATTAAAAAAACCCTATAAATCTGTTGCATAATTTTAAAGATCTAAGCATACAGACACACAGACTTTGTTTTATACTATGTAGGCATTACACAAAGACACAAAGTGAAAAGGACATTGAATACCTGTCCTATCAATCTTCTAAGTGGCGGAAAAAAATAAGTGACGCTTTGACGGCAGTTACCCATATCAAAATCATTGCTGTGTTTTTTTGTGTCAAAAATTGTATGGTGTTATTGTGAACACATGTATTTGTTGATGAAAAGTTTCTATTTTTGGATCAACAATGTTGTTTATGTTGTTTATTCGTAGTGGTAGTAGTTTCAGGTATTTAATATAATTAAATCATAATGTAGAGGGAATATAGTTATGAAATAATAAATTAATATCTGATGTTTAGTATTACTAGTTTGCTATTGGTCCATATGCGTCTAATCTGGATAAATATTAAAAAATACGGTACCTAAGTAAATACTCACTCAACGTAGGTATCATATCATTCTGCTGCTGTAAGAATTTTTCATCATGGATTGTGTGGATTCTGAGTTAATCTTATTACAAACATACAAAATTTTTCTTCTATATTATATTAAGTTTAGCAGATTTTACCTAGTGCAGATTTGTATGTGAATTCACATATTTCTTTCATAAAATAATTATCAGAACCCACTGTGGCAATGGGGCGCAACCTATTATAATTAAACAAATTAAATTGGAACGTGCCTAGAAATACGAAACTTAAGTCAACGCTATATTTGTAATATACTTCAAGGAATGATTATTAGAACAAGTACTGAATACGTCGTTTCAACTAGAATCTATAATTTTAATTTGCATTATCAGTCATAATTACAATATTATATGAAGATATTTCGTAGTTTTTATCTTGTATGTACTTACATCAAAATATGAACATAGAACTAGAGCTACAGCAAGAGCATTCTATCGAGATATTTTAGTGTAAACGAAAACTCGTATTTTGTGTTGTTCAGTACTAGAACATTGCATAGTATCTTTTCGAACGTACTAAGAACAACGTAAGGCCGGTTGCAGAGCTTCACCGACCATCAGTGCGTACGTCAGTCGCGCTTGTCATAATATGTATGGAAATACGTGTGCGTATGGTCGGTCTAGCTATGAACGGTTTTATGAATTGCGACTGACGTACGCACTGATGGTCGGTGAAGCTCTGCAACCGGCCTAAGAATGCTCTCATCTGTTTACACCGTTTACACTAAAAGAATTTGACATAGTGGGTTTAGAATGAGCATTCGCTTGTTTGATGTAAATGTATAGGTACCCCATCTTCATTTTTACTAGTGTAGGTATTCTCGTAAGTTCTCACCATGTTTAACAATACATTCATTAAGATTTTTCCATATGCAGAATGTAGAATATTGTTGAATTATCGAAATCACAAACTATTGCTAATTTTAGTACTAAATATTTATCAGTAAGAGATTTTAGTACTAAATATTTATCAGAAAAGCACTCGTTCAGTATTCGTTTTTACGTTTGAGAAGCTCTGTGGATGACATCTTGGAAAAAAAATCAGATTTCGACCGTCTCGAAAATCATTTGCAGTTAAAACAATATCAGCGGTTTACAATTTGCCAAATTAAAAGAGTTTCTTGACTTTTTTAATTAATTTATCGTCATCAATTGACAATCCTAACCAATATTATAAAGGAGAAAGTAGCTCTGCCTGTCTGTCTCTTCTCTACGCCATACCACTGAATCGATTTAGATGAAATATACTAGAGAGATAGCTTGAGACCTGAAAGGACATAGTAGCTAGTTTTATCCCGGAAATTCCACGTCAACGGAAATTATGCGGTATTTTCTTTGATTACTAATGCGAAGCCGCGGCAAAAAGCTAGTAAATAATAAAGACATAAAAGACCTTTAGCGATTTATATTAAACAACATTTTACTACGAATTTTATTCAGATATTTACAAAATGGACATTGTTAGTAAATTCATGCTTTTACGGTAGCACGCATTTTTCCTGGTTAAAATCTGGATTATGTCACTATGTGGGGCTATAAACTATCTCTATGCAAAATCCGATGTTCCAAGGCTGTAGTAGTGCGTGAAAATATGAAACTGTGTTATAGTTATTTCTGGTAATATTATGTTTTGACTAAAAATATGAGTTTATCATATTTATTATTCAAAATATCGATTTAATTAAAATGTTATGAATGTATAAATCTTCTTTTAATTAGGTAAGTTATATCATGATTGTTTTTTCTTTTAAAAAGTGATTAAAAAGATTATCGAAGTGCTCAAATATCGTGGATGGTAAAACGAAATACTTTTGGAAGTTTTTCGTTATCCTGTTAATTATAAAGAAATAAATTCTACTAATTAAATATCTTTCGAAATAAACGAATATAAAAATAGACGACCATTTTTCTTAGCGATTATTCAATCCTGCTTTAAATTTTAATCTTGTGTTTTGTAATTTGTATGTTTGTAAATCAATTAAGTAGTTACGGTAGATTCTCTGTTGTTTCTGGAGTTAATCTGGGAGCGGGGTTTGATTAAATAAGTTTTGTTAATAAACTACTTTAACTCAGTTTCTGATTAAGCCCTAGATTAAAATCTTAAATGTCCAGAGTTTCTAGAGCATCTTTTGTAGATATACTTCGATTTATAATATTATAATTAAACCGTGTCTAATTAACCGTGTATAATTAAATTGTCATCCCCTATTTTATGCTCTTGGGGGTAGAATTTATGTCCTTTCTTAATTTATGCCAATTTTACAGTGGACTAGCTGTGCCACGCGGTTTTACTCGCAGTGATCTGCTCCTGTTGGTCTTAGCGTGATGATAATATAGCCTATACTCTATAGCCTTCCTGGATAAATAGGCTATCTAACACCAAAATAATTTAGCGCGAAGAGATTAGCGCGTTCAAACAAACAAACTCTTCAGCTTTATCATATAAGTATAGATAAAATATTAAACGTATGTCTGTTATTTATCTGTCCCTAACACTGCCACCATAGCTTACTGCTATCATATAATTAATCAGGCACATACGAACATCCCTTCTGCGAATTTATCAGATAAAATTACACCAAAATTCGCGTTGAAAGACAGAATTATGGTGGTCTATTAATCCATTAAACGCCCAGGCTTATGTCAGTGTGAATTATGAAAATATCCTGAAATGGATCACAAGGTCATTACCTTGGAGGAAAGGGGATAAGCTCTTAGTTAAGATGAGATGTTTATTTGAACGTTTTTATGAGGTGTTTAATGTTTATGGTAATTTTAAAGAGTTTTTAGAGATATTAAGAGAATATTTTTTTAAAGGTGATTGCAAATTTTTGGTGATTGAAAAAGGTAAGTTGGGATCAATGTTTTGATGTATGACAGATTTTAATAACCTTTTGATATTTATTTTCGTAGCTTTTTTTTATTGGAAGATTCTAAAATAATACACACAAGTTAAAATGTATGTATCTATTTATATCTATATTATAAAAAAATGAAAAAAATGTGTTGGTAAGCGCATAACCCGAGAACGGCTCAACCGATTTCGTTAATTCTTTTTTTTATAATATTCCTTGATGTACGTGGATGGTTCTTATTGAGGGAAAACGTAAACATGTACCGCTAGTTAATTATAAAATTATCTATTGGTGATCACATAAAAATGAAAAGACGTTTCCAGATTAAATTCGTCCAACATTATAATGACTGAATCGCGTTTTTAATCTATTGTAATTAGAATTTCTAAATGGATACTTTGAATGAAACAGGAAAATGAACATTAAATAATAAAATAGAAACGTTACTATACTAGCATTAATTACAGCTTTTGCGATATAAATATTCTAAAAATACTAAAATGTAATATTTAATACAGCGTATTATACTGGTTAATCTTTTAAAAAATATAATTATAGTATCTTTTAATTCTATACTGTTTTATATTTAATAATAAACGATTAATTTGTAGCAGGAATCTATAACTAAAAGTGATTTTCCTTTTTTTAGATGGTTTGATTAAACCTAGCTACTAGTTATTATTCTGTGGTTAAACTAAGGGAAGGGTTGAAATGAATAGATCAAAATTTTGATACTTACCGAAAGCAATTGATTATAAAATGAAGACGAAGTTGTTAAAAGTGATAAAAATAAAAAACTAAACAGTCATATTTATTCACACATGTTATAATAAATATCTAGGAGAACCCTTAACAAGCAGAATTTCATACAATATCTGCTATTCTATTCTAGATATTAGTTGATTTATATCGCTCGTTAATCAAATTCAATAGCAGGTTGTATCTTCGAAATAGGCTTAACATATTATTGGAAAACATCGTATTATATTAAAGGCATAAATTTTAAATTTATCCCAAAGTGTATTCAAAGAACTACTAAAAAAGTATAATATAATTTGTTAAAAAAAATTTATGTTTGAACATTTTGTATTCTCTTACATCACGTTGGTTTCTATGATAAACATTGTATTTAATTGTTTATATTATTATTGCGTCACCAGCTATAAATAATTCGTATAATACATATTTTTGTAAATCCTAAAACAGTCTATACTTTATTAATCTATACTAATATTTTAAAGCTGAAGAGTTTGTTTGTTTGAACGCGCTTTTCTCAGGAACTACTGGACCGATTTATAAAATTCTTTCGGTGTTAGATAGCCCATTTATCGAGGAAGGCTATTAATAAGCTTTATTATATCATTACGCTAAGACCAACAGGAGTGGTCGAGCCACGCGGGTTAAGGTGATGAATTAATTTTTCTAACATTTACGGCCCTTTTTAAACCTTCGTAATTTTTATATTATTAAAGTTGTCGTGATGAAAATTCTTGACAAGAAAGTTCAATAGTAACACAATACGTCTACCGTTTTAGAAACATGATTTCATGATATTTTCTCGATAGAAAAAAAATACAAAGTTCTCATTGTTATTTTTTTTAAATCTCTGGCATCTTCAAAATAACAAACGTAAAGTTACGACTTTTTGGATATTAACTATAAAATATACAACCTATACGTCTACCGAGTTAGAATTTTGAAATATGCGATGGTTTTGAAATAAACAAGAAATACTTGAAATTAGCGCGCGACCAGCCAATCTAGCGAGAGCCGTCCTGTACCTTCCTACCCCGATCGCTGCACGAGTCATTCCCGCTACGGCCGTCACACGGGGAACTTGTGTCGCTTGTCATCGAGTCGCGCAAGGGTGACAACACGATAAGACAAAATGGGACAATAAAGAAAATAAGAAGAAGAAACATAAAGGTTGGAGGAAAAAGAATGCTTACAATTGGAACAAACTAATGAAGTAAGTTGGTTTTATTTTAAATTTGATGATATTTGTATTATAGACGATGTTTGATATTATGTACCCCTGTTTTAAGTACATAATGAATGTGTAAGATTTTTTCATTTATAGCATAGATAATCTTTTCAGAAATCCGGAATCCAGAAGGAAAATAAACCCACTGATTGTACACAATGTGCACCCACTCCTTCATAAGTATCTTCATTCAGTCAAAAATTTATGTTATCAACGCTCTACTGGTTTTATCGCATTATTCCATTTTTAGCAAAAAGCAAAAAAGTGCAAAGAAATAAAAAATCATGGTGGACTTAGTGGAAGTATGGTGGACGTAATATGGAACAGGAGCTCATTGGAGTAGTATTATATAAAAAAAAATACGAAAAAATTTCACGAATAACATTTCTTAGTAGGTGGCAGATACGTATGTTGTATAAAGAATTTGATGTTGATATTTATTTCATTTATACTTACTACATCTGCGCGGGAAATTGCTTAGTCCTAAAACAGATTTATATTCATATTTACATAGTAATGTGAAAGTTTTCATTTCGAAAAGTTTTGTGTATATTAAATTGAGTTCCTGGGTGATCTGGAAACACAATTGGGCCCGGAAGATGGCGCTGCAGTCACTCCTCCTAATCACATGAACCGATTTGGATGAATATTTGTGTGCACATTTCATTTTTGTGGGATGATTGGTTGATTCGTTTTCACATTAGCTAATATAATGTATTTTTGTTGTTAGAAAGTAAACTTAATTTAATGTTTATAATACATTATTATTGGTAGAAATAAGCCAGTGTTCGACTCACATTGATGTACCTGCCTACCTACCTTACCAGGGCCTAACTTTGTTCTGGCTATTTTATTCTGATTATTTGTAATGAATAATTACAATTATAATAGAGTACAAAAAATAAATACTTGCGTGAATATATTTTGTGTTTTTTTAAAAACATTTTTTTTATTAAAAAAAATATCATTCCGACCGCGGCTTTGCCCGCGTGGAATTAGGTTATATCGTGAATCCTGTTTTATCCCACAGAAGTGTTCAGTCCGGATAAAAAGTATCCTATGTGTAAATCCAGGCAATTAGCTATATTTCATCAAAATTGGTAATGTAGTCTTGGACGTGATTGAGTAACAACTAACAAACAAAATATATACAAATAAACATCCAAAGTTTCGCATCAGTTTTACTGTATTAGTGATATCTTCCACTCTTGACTTTGACTGAGAAGAATTAGGGTTTATAACTTCTTTCAGAAATATGTAGTACCTTTCATTTCTGGGCATGATGCAATATCTACGTCAGCATCAAATTCTATCTAAATCAATTCAGTAGTCCGCGTTATTGAGTACCATTTCATTTTTTCAGAGTAACAATATTTTTTGTTATTTTAAAGATTATTTATAACCTATATTATTTTGTAATAAAGTAAACATTACGAAATAATAATTATTATTAATAATGTCTAACTAAGTAGTTGTTAAAAAGAACCAATAGAAGAAGAATATAAGAAAATAACACCAATAAATCAACAATTAAATATATAACAATATTAAAGCTGTATGACGACTCCATACATGTTTGTCCCGAGTCGGCCAGCGGCAGCGCGGCGAGTTTGCAAGAATGACTTCGCGCACACCCGCGTTCGCGATAGCGAGCTATTAGACTCCGCCCACCAAGCAGTGGATTTTTTTTTGTGTATCGTCTTAAACCGCGAAGCGCAGCTATTCTACACTAATATTATAAAGCTGAAGAGTTTGTTTGTTTGAACGCGCTAATCTCAGGAACTACTGGACCGATTTATAAAATTCTTTCAATGTTTGATAGCTCATTTATCGAGGAAAGCTATGGGTTATAATATATCATCACGCTAAGAACAATAGGATAAGAGCAATGCGGGTAAAACCGCTGAGCACAGCTAGTCAACAATAAATTGATATACAAGTGATGAAAGCTCACGATTAACAAACACACATACACCCTAGAATCCAATCTAAAAGCAAATCCTTTCTATTTGGTATATTTAACAATTAAAAATCTACAAGAATCAATTAATTAAACTAAAAACATTGTGTCATGACAGGTTAATTTCCCGATAAAAAATAGGATTGCGTTTTTACGAAAACGATCTGATTAAATTATTTCTTACAGTGGTTTTATTAGTCTGCGTTAATCGTTTTTATAATTAATATGTTATAGGTTAACGAGTTTTCTTGGAAACAGCTTTTAATGTTTCAATTTTCTAGCAAACTTGGGCGGGAATCGGGTCATAATTGATCAACTATGATTTGAAAAAATATTTTTGCAGTATAGAGTAACTTAAGGATCATGATTAAAGAAGTTTTTGTCGATAACTTTCAGGTTATCCTAATTAAAATTAAAAATGTATGCGAAAGTAACTCTGTCTGTCTCTTCTTCACGCCTCAACCACTGAACAGATTTTGATGGGATACCTACGATACAGAAATAGAAATAGGGTTATATCTAGTATCTAGTAGTTAATTAATAACCCAATTTAATTTCTCCTAAAATACGAATGTCAAGAAAGATAAGCCTTTATATAAAAGTCTTTGCGAATCTTACATGCTTTTTCTTTGGAATCACATAATAGAGCTTTAATTACAAGCACTACTATTAAGCTTTTCAATTCCGTCACCACTACGTCAGTCACCACGAATATACAAAAATCATTTATCATTATCTTCTGTAGTTCTGTATTGCCTTATTTTGTCTCTTCCCGAAATGTACAGTAATTCAGGATAACATAAAAACAAAAATCACGTAAGACTCAGTGAAAAAATAAACACGTACAGATGTTAGCTAAGTGGAATAAATTTCTTTCTCGGTACTAAAATAAGCTCTAAACATCGCTACTGTTTCACTTATCGCGACGAAGTTCTCCTTGAATTATGCAATACTTCATTCTTCTTTAAAATGGGTCTGTAAAATGGGTCTTTTGATGTGCTGGATAAAGAGAAGACGAGTATTTAAATGTGCTTGTATCTATTATAAGAATAAGGATGCAATTTATCGTATACTACCTTTCCACCCCCAGGTTCTCCCGCGTTTATAAAGAAAAACCCGCAAAGTTCCCGTTACTTTGGGATCCGATTGTGAGTTCTTGCATTTATAATATTAGTAGGATAATAGCAAATCATTAAACAATTAAACATCACCACTACTCGAAATGGTGAAGGAAAACATCGTTGTCGAAGAATCAAAAGTTCGACAACATGTGACATCTGCCAACCCGCATTTGGCCAGCGTGGTGGATTATGGCATCTACCCTCATAGGAGGCCCGCGTCCCAGCAATGGGAACATAAATATGGGTTGTTGAGGATGATGATGTTCGTATTACTTGTTTAAGATGCATTGTATCGTAGGTATATATTAGTTAATTATGGAATTATGTTATCTACTATATAATAAAAATGAATTGCCATATGTGTTCGTCAGCGCAAAATTCGAGAATGGCTGAACCGATTTTGTTAATTATTTTTTTATAATATTCCTTGAAGTACGAGGATGGTTCTTATGGAGAGAACACGTAAACATGTTCCACGGGCGAAGCCGGGGCGGACCGCTAGTTCAGACGTAAAAGGGTTTTAGCGAACGTAAATTTCCATCAAGCAACAATGCACGCTATCAAATACATATTCAATATTCGTATTAACCGAGAATAACCGTCGAGAATTAATAAAATCATAATATTACCGTATTAATTACGTTCGCTATAGTTTGCGAAATTGTATTCAATTTGCTTTGTTCATACAGTTTAGTTTTAGCTAAACCCAGTAAAGCGAATATTACAAGCTCTATCTTGCTGAAATTGTTGTTCATAATAAATGGTTATTATAAATGCACTTCAGTTTTATACATATAACTCGCTATAACCCGCGGTTTTACTATTACAAAGCTATAAATAGCAACTATGGAGTTTCTTGCAGATTCATCTCCATAGATACTGCTTTCCGAATCGGTGGTAAATGTTAAAATATGTTATGACGATTCAAAAAAGCTTCTAGAAGAAGTCTAATTGTAGATATAAATAAATGTTTGAGTTTGAGTTTGAAAGTTTTACCCGCATTGCTGCGCTCCTATTGATCTTAGTGTGATGTTATATAGCCTAAAGCCTTCCTCGATAACTGGGCTATCTTACAGTGAAATAATTTTTCCAATCGGTCCCTTGGTTCCTAAGTTTAGCGCTTTCAAACAAACGAACTCTTCAGCTTTGTAATATTAGTATAGATTATTATTTAGATATGGTAACAAAATCAGTGTTTCACTAGCGCCACCT
>CAJQZM010040455.1:18879-53500 GCA_907164665.1 Colias nastes | reverse complement strand
TTCTTTTACAATTAATAGCTAAAATAAGGTGGACGCGAATTACTACACCGAATTTGTACAACTTCCATTTTGCGTCCACGGTGGGCGCAAACTATACCTATAGTGCATAACAATAGAACATATTGCGTCCACATTGTTTTTTCATTACGTAGCAATGAATTGTTTGAAAAAATATGTAATTTAAAATAGATTGTAAATTTTTGACTAAGACCACAAGTTGATAATTTAAATTTTCATTAAAATTAGCAAATTTTTATGCTATTTTTTCATTTTAAAATGGGTATTCTATGAATGAGACTAGTATCTTTGAGAATGAGAGTCAATAAGTCTGTGGTTAAGAAAATAATATAAACAAAAAAGAAATTTAATTATCCGTCTGCCGGTCTGTCTTTCTGTCAAGACCCTTTTTCTCAGTAACGCGTGGAGGTATAAAGCTGAAATTTATATTGAATACTCAAGTCTACGGTCCCTTGAAGCAGTGAAAAAATCAAACTAATAAGCCCAAGCAATCAAAAGATACAGCCGTTTATGCTGCAAATTTTCGCAAATTTCGACATTCGCAAGGGAATCAAAACCTACAGGGTACTTTACGTGAACACAGACACTTGAAGTTTGGTACGAAGCAACGTCTTATAGCACAAATAAGGGAAACATTGAAAAAATAATCATTTACAGTTAAAACATATGAAAAAAACAGGTTAATACGGAACCCTCGGTGTGCGAGTCCCACTCGCATTTGGCCGGTTTTTATTAAATAACTATATTCGTAAATAAATAATTTATTAAAATCAAATTTTTATTTGCATTTATCTGATAAAATATCACCCAATACACTCTTAATTCTTTTTCTAAGCTGGTGGACGCGAACTGGTCCACGGGTGGACGCAAACTGGAATTTTTGGACGCGAACTGGGTAAAACGCCTAATTCTGCTATTTGTCTAGATAAATAAAAACCACATGATATTTCCAACACAATTGTAATTAAATCTTAAAATAGACTATGTAATGAACACGTTACATAAATTTTGCGTTGAAATTTGTTCTGGAACATTTTTATTTTCTCCTTCAAACTTTCCAACTGCACTAAGTGGACGCGAACAGGCGCAATGACCCTAATTTATTGATTTTTTTTGATTTTCGCAAAATTATTGCAAAGAATAGGTATCTATTTATTTAAGTTTTAGAGAAATTTTAATTTCAAACTATTGTAGTTAAAATTCTTAGTGACAACCCTGATAATGATGCATAATGAAGAATTGTATCAAAAATGGTAATATCCACAGTAGATTTTTTCCAAAACTGGTAATATCCAAGCTTTTATATCAAACCTAGTAAAATCCAATCAATTTCTGCTTTTTGCGCCTTAATAATCCACAGACAAGGTAAGATTGTATATTAGGCATCCTTTTCTGACCCATATGGGTTGATCTGGCTCAAAAGAAACGTAAATAGAACCTGCATTAATAGTTATAGAATAAAATACGTCATTGTGTAAAAGTATCTTTAACGGATTTTTCCACTTTTGCTGTTCATCGACACATATAATATTTCTATTAATTTAATAAAAAGGCCAATAAAAAAACATGGACATGTACCCTTTTAGTATTTAATTATGTATTAGGTGGACATATGCCCCTTTAACACTTAATGTAAATAGGATTTTAGAAATAAAACAAACCAATTGCAAGTTTTTATTTTTATTTATCAAATAAAACAATTGAATTTACTCTACAGGCCAATTGTAAATAGTTTCCCAGTATTGATTATACCTACTCGGCAGGAATGTACGGTTTTAACATTTTTAAATCCATCATTTTTTTCTTTGCAATAGGAACTGGACCTGGATATTTCTTTTGTAAAGGGAGAGTGATGTTAGTTTTGTTTGTTTTCCTTAAATCAAAAGTTGCTGATCTAAAGCCGTCAATGAATTCTTTTGCAACAACACTCTGCGGAGCTGTAGCACTGAACTGAAATTCATGATACTTAGAAATCATAAATTTTTCTTTTAGTTCCCCACGCTGGACATTTTTTGATAATTTTGTTTTGTAATAAAACTCTGGAAACCACTGCTGAAAGTCATAGATAATATCTTGTTGAGGCATTTATACAACAAATTTTAATTTTATGTCGGTGTCGGTTTAACACGTGACACTGACGTTTTCTAGGGTGCGTTCAAAAGTATTGTTAAAAAGGCACATGTCCTTGGACAAGTGCCCTTTTGAAATTTAACAGTAGCTTTGTTGGTTCATTACTCTATGACTATTGCCCGGACATGAGCCGTTCTGACACAAAACGGTGTAATTCGGTGTTGTCAAGTGATAAAATATAAAAAATATTTTTGTTAAAAAAAGGGGACATGTGCCCTTTTAGTACTTAGACATTCAGGTAAATTTTATGTTCTAACTTAAGCTATTTACCTAATTGTTAGATATAAGTACTAGTCATTATACTTTTTTTTAGTCGTAGATACCACAAAATATAGTGCTATAAGTGTTCTTTAAACATACTTCTTCGCACTTCATAGCTGTTCATCGTCTTAACATTTTTCTTAAAAAGCGATAATAAAAATCTTATATCTCGTATACGTGATTTTTTTTTTTTTTGTTGGCGAATTCTATGATTTCGCCGATGTGAGCAAATGCCAAGCACTTATAAATGAAGATACCATTTAAAACTTAGTTTCACCAAACATGCGCAAACGGCACACGTGTAGACGTGAAGTTTGAGGTAGGTACCTACTTTGAAGTTGGCGGGAAAGCACAGTTTTAATTTGCGTCTCCACATTAGTGCCGTGAAGCATAAAGAGTAGCATACAGTGGGTAGTATAACGCCACAAATCAATAATGGCAAATAATATTATAATAATATGAAATGATTTTTATTAATAATAATTATAGTAGGTACCTATACTGCTGTTTAAGATTTTTAATTCAAACAAGTATTTTTATTTCCTAGCTAAGCAATATTTTGTCCATTTTCGTTTTCTTCTTTCTTTTCAAATGGATATTATAACTACTGCTAATAAGATATTGTGATAAATGTAGACTATTAAAAACCGAACATGTGAACAGCACCTTTATTCAATCATAGAGTTTAAACCACAGTTGTTTTATTATCTGTCGAACTCTACATAATCTGTACTATCTTCCAAGTAGAACAACGTTTACTCTATTCACTGTGGTGAGTGGTCAAATTATTGATAGAATAGGTTCAGCTTGCCGGCTTTAGCCTATTTACATTTTGCTTAATAACATTTTAATTACTTATAGTAAGAAAATGTGTTGACATAAAACGTGTGTCTTAGGTTATTTCAGGGCAACTACATTATATTGCCTTATCTCTATTTGTTGTAAAAAAATATGTTTGGAATTGAAACATGTACTTTAACTTTCCTCTTCTATTTAATCAAGTGTGCGACTGGTTTGGGTGAAATTATTTACGCTGTTAATGCAGGAGGGCCGGCACACACAGATATTTATGGCATTCATTATGAAAAAGACCCACTTCAAGGGAGAATAGGCACCGCATCAGACTATGGAAAACAATTTGTGATGATCGGAAGAGTGAATTCCAAAGATGAAATACTTTATCAAACCGAGCGTTACCATCACAGTACATTTGGGTATGATATTCCAGCCAATAAAGATGGTGATTATGTGTTAGTGCTTAAATTTAGTGAAGTATATTTTAATGCCCCCAATATGAAAGTTTTTGACGTGGTGTTGAATGGAGACCATACAATAGTTGCTGACTTGGATATTTTCGATAAGGTGGGCCGAGGTGTTGCTCATGATGAGTATATCCCATATTCAATAAAGAATGGTAAACTATATTACAACGATGAAGAGTCTGATATAAGAGGAGGTAAAATTAAAGTAGAATTCATTAAAGGCTACAGGGATAACCCAAAAATAAATGCACTTTATGTAATGAAAGGTACTATTGATGAAATACCGAAATTACCACCAATAGTTTGGCCAGAGGCAGAGGCTGAAGAACCACGGGAAGAAGTGGAAGAAAAAACCACTAAGTCAAGACGAGCAAGCGGTCCAAAACAACCAGATCCATACTCAATAGATGACAGCTCAGTTATGGTTCCCTTATTTATTACTATTGGTGCTTTCATACCATTGTTGTTTTGCCTTTGTAAACTCTAACCAATCCTGTATATTGTGTTATATTTGTAAAAACAAAGGCGTAGCATCAAAAAGACTTAAAATATATATTTTGCTTTGTCAAATGCACCAAATTATTATATTATATTGAACTTTTAGATTTGCTTTTTATCCCTTAACTCCTTGCGACCAATTAAAAAGATCTGCTACGCCAATGTTTTTTAACTATCAATGTTTTGGTTTTGTCATAAATTTCCATAATGGGTTTGGAAATCAGATCTATTTAAAATTTGATACTATTATGCCAAATAGTACAAATATAACAATTCACTAGAACCCGTCCCACATAATATATTTACATAAATGACATTATATGCACTCATCACTGCAGATGCACTTAGAATATAAATAAATTATTATAAACACTTATTATTTTTATTTATTACAATATTAATTAATTATGAAAAATGTTGAATACATTAATCACACAAATTATATTTTTAATTGTTACCATGCAGTCTTACAAATGTTCAAATAATTATTACAGAAAATTGCCAGCTTTCAACTTTGAACTACCTAATTTTATTTGTAGGAAATAACATTATCTTCACTTTGTTAATCTTCATCCTTATTTTCTCTCCTTAATTTTAATTTCTGGGATAATTTAACTAACTTTAGTAAGCTGAAACAAAAAAAAAAAACAACTTTATAATACATATTAATTATGTATAATATTATGTATCTTGAGATCAGATGTATTATTTCATAAAAATATTTGGCTCAGATATTCATTTTCCTTTTAATTTAAAACTTTTTTTTTATTTATAAAGAGAAAAATATAACGAGATTATTTTAATTTGTATTTTTTTTATTCACACTTGTAATGTTAAATGCGAACTTTTTATGAACTTGGTAAGACTGACCCCTTACTAGCTGAGCCCCGCGGTTTTACCCGCAGTGCTCCGCTCCTGTTGGTCTTAGCGTGATGATATATTATAGCCTATACTCTAAAAGGCCTATACTCTCAAAGCCTTCCTCGATAAATGGACTATCGAACACCGAAATAATTTTTAAAATCGGACCAGTAGTTCTTGAGATTAGCGAGTTGAAACAAACAAACTCTTCAGCTTTAAAATATTAGCATAGATTATATCGCAGAACACGCATAATATGTATATTGTATAGGTACTTCTTTGAGTTAAATACCTATTCATTAAACATTCTTAAAATTGATATTCACTGAAATAATGTTTTCAATTAGATCAAAATAATTCTCATCTTAAAACTATAAGTAGGAATTTTGAATACTATATTCCATTTCTATATAATTCTTCGAAAAAAATCGCTCAGTACAAAATATTAACTTACGCGTTTCCAGAGCTTTGCAATTTTAATTCGCAATCTCCTTTGTAATTTAATACAAATCCTTTTTTGCATTTATTACTGTTCGCTGTCGTATTCAGAGAGACAGTTTCGTTTTTATTTATAGATGTTAGTTTTTCCGTTGAGGATTGAATATTATTTTTGACCGTTGTACTGAAATCGGTAACCGTCACATCTGTAGGTCCATCAGAAAAGTCCGTAACTGGAGCTTTTGTTGAGAATTCTGTTTGTTCATTGTACACCGGTGTAATAGTCGCCTTACTGCTTATCCCAGCTTCACTTGCCGGTGTGGTTGTTCCGTTTAGTGGCCTCGGTGTTGTCCGGTTTTGTGGTTTTATAGTCATTTCGTTGTAATCATAAGCATAATCATAATCCTGAAAACATAATACCTATTCAAGACATGTATAATATTAATGAAGACATTAATATATAATAATAATAACATATAGAAAAAATCTTAATAAATACCTACTGTTTTATATGATAGGTAACTTCACTCTTCGTTTATTAAAATACTAGCTTTCCAGTTTCCACCCGCAGCTTCGCCCGCGCGTCAAAGCAAGCGCGCAATCAAAGAAAAACCTGCATAGTTCCCGTTCCCGTGGGATTTCCGGGATAAAACCTATCCTATTTCCCGGGGTAAAAAGTAGCCTATGTCCTTTCTCGGGTATCAAAATATCTCTATACCAAATTTCATGCAAATTGGTTCAGTAGTTAAGGCGTGATTGAGTAACAGACAGACAGACAGAGTTACTTTCGCATTTATAATATTAGTATGGATAATCGTTAATATTTCATCGACCTAAATCTTTATTCTAATCTTTTTTCAAAATTATAAATGCGAAAATAACTTGTCTCTTCTTAACGCCTAAACCACTGACCCAATTTTGATGAAATTTTGTACAAGGATAGTCTGAGACCCGAGTAAAAAATAGGATAGTTTTAATCCCGAATCTCACAAAATAGGAACGTAACTTTTTTTTTTTTTTCATAACACAGGCGTTGTTGCTAAAAAGCGGAAAGCTAGTACAAAATATAGTAAAATGAAGTTATGTACATACCACATATTCCTCTTTTCCTCCTTTTAGAAGTGCAATTATTTGTAAATCCTTTAAATCAACCTGAACATTTAAATTACCGGATTGACTTTGATCGAATCTAGCGCAATACACACATCCTATCACGAAATAAACGATACAAAAAATATTACTCTTCATTTTGATTTAATTTTATTATAATTAGAATATTTATTTATTTTTGTTCCGCAAACTAACGTAACTGGACCGTTGTCATTACAAGTCGCTTAACACGCTTCTGAGACACCAAGTTATTTCCATCAACAGAACAGTTACTTCACGTACCTAACCGGGGTAAGGTCGATAGCCTTTGCTAGTGAGCTGCGTCCTGAGATTGAGTTAAAATGCCAATACATAATAAGTTAATACCATACCAGTTATCGGTTAAAATTGAACTACGTAAATTCGCGGACTTGACAAAATTTAATCACTAGTAGGTAATGAAAGAATCTCACATAACTAATATATACATTTTTCATAATTTAATTGTATTAAACATAATTTTAAGTATTTTGAGAGTTTTTTTTCTCTATTATCAGCTCTCGCGGTCATAGGTAGGTACTAATGGTTGAGTAATTTTGGTGTTTAGGGGATGTTTGGTCATTGCAATTTGTCTGACTGATTAAATATAACATTGTCATAGTTATCTTAATAACATATCAAAAAATCAGATATTTAAAAATAAATTAAGTTCATTTATTTGAGCTTTAAAGCGTCTGATAAAAGTTTTGGCTCAGGTGGCGCAGGTGTCACTGGTAGAGCTCCACAAACATTCAGATATTAAAAAGTAGGTACACTAGAGACTACTGTGAACCGAAACTTATATGCTTTAGAAAATAAATTGTGTCTTACGGCTCTGGGATCTTGGACCATTTTATAAATATAAATTTACTAGCTGTGCCGCGCGGTTTCACCCGCGTGGCTCCGCTCCTGTTGGTCTTAGCGTGATAATATATAGCCTATATTACTCGTGGATAATATAGCTTTCGAATGGTGAAAGAATTTTTAAAATCGGTCCAGTAGTTTATGAGCCTATTCATTACAATCAAACAAACAAACAAACAAAGTTTTCCTCTTTATAATATTAGTGTAGATAAAGAATAGAAAAAATTCGATCACGAGGCGGGACTCGAACCCGCATCCTTTCGCGCCAAACCGGGGCGGATGCCTGACCAATTCAGCCACTCGTGACCCGCCAGAGCGATCGAATTTATTCTATTCTCTCAGTTTTATGTGTCTAAGGGCCACACCGCGCGCCATCTATTGAGATGATTAACAACCATCTCAAGTCTCAACCAATAAGAAACACTTCAGTGAATACAATACTGTAACGATCGCGATGGAAAACGACCTTTTTTGTTGAATTTGATATTTTTATAAATTTATAAGGATCTTAGTTCTATATTTTTGGGATTTACCTTCATTTAATATCATCAAGAGTACCTACCTAGAGTCACAGAGACTTATTATGAATATTAGCTCCATAATATGTATATAAAGTACCTATATGATACTCTCTGGGCATGATCATGTATTTCTATCTAATGTGTAATTTTGATATATAATAAAGGTTATTACTAGGGATGCATCGATACGCCTTTTCGCCGATACGATACCGATACCGATACTCTTATAAAAATATCGGCGATACCGATACCGATACCGATACGCTTACTGTGAATTCAAAAATAAAAATAACTACGTTAAAAACAACCGACTTCACACCTATTTGATAAATAGCACATCTCAATAATATCGTCCCCTTACTGGTAAAAGTGATTATCTGCACAAAACATAAACTGGAGTTATAAGCATTTGAAAGTATGACAACATTTTAAGATGTGTAGACATCAGTAATCTAGGTTATTAGTGGTTTGTTATGAAAGGCCCATTATTCAGGTAATGTTTTATCAGAAAATAATCTAAGAAATTGCAGAAGAATTTCAAGAAAAATGAAGAATAAGCTGAGGGGGCGCTTGCAGTTTGTTTTATCTGAAGTAATTTAAAAAGCGTGAAACTAATGTAATTCAGTAATAATGTACTACAATTGGATAATTTATTTTACTTGCCTCAAAAAAGGCAAATACGCTAACTAATATTCAAGAAAAAGTAACTAAAGCTTTTTAACTTTTATTTTATGAAGTGTTAATGAATAATTTTGTAAAATTTAAAGAACCACAACCAACTAAGTACTGTAGGATAACTGGTTTTAAATGAATCGTTTCTGTGTATGATGAATACAAGTGTCAATAAACGAAAAAGTGTTAAAACGCGAAACATTGTCTTAACAGTATACATTTTTTAAGATAATATCCTAAAGCAATTTAATCGTTTTTTATAGAAGCAATTGTGGAGAATCATGCAAGAAAGTCTGTTTTAGCCGAAGCTAACTTTGTAATTACGCACCGTAGAAGATAACGGGTTTTACCTGAAGATAGATCTTGACGAGACGAATCGATTGGTGTATATAACTTAATTTTGTAAAAATGTGCAGTTAGTCAGTTTTACCAGTAAGGGGACGATATGTAGTAATTAATAATATCAAATCTTTTTTATTTTTTACTTTTCCGTTTTTGAAGTCGGTTGTTTTTAACGTAGTTATTTTTATTTAATACTTTTAGTGTATTTTTCAACACGAATCAAACAAGCCCAAACTCGTTAGTGTTTGGCACGGACTTCAAACCTATTTAATAAATAGCACTTCTAAATAATATGTAGTAATTAATAATATCAAATCTTTTTTATTTTTTTACTTTTCCGTTTTTGAAGTCGGTTGTTTTTAACGTAGTTATTTTTATTTAATACTTTTTAGTGTATTTTTCAACACGAATCAAACGAGCCCAAACTCGATAAAGTTGAGTCAATATATTACTGAGTTCCTATGGCCACCTTCCGATTCCATCATCAAATCAGCTCTATGTAGTAGCAGCTATAATAAGTCATCAAGTACAGACAAAAATGCTCATAAAATAAAAACTACTGGGCCTATCCGAATAAAATTTTTACGGGACCAATTCGACACCATCCCGCATCGAACAAAGAAAGAATCACGTAAATCGGTTCAGAAACCTCGGAGTAATCGGTGTACATACATAAAAAAAAATATACCGGCCGAATTGATAACCTCCTCCTTTTTTTGAAGTCGGTTAAAAATGAAGGTATAATAAATAAATCACAAGTCAGATTTTCCTTTTATTGATATAAAAAGTAGAGACATAATTAGGCAATTAAAAATTTAAGTAATTAAAATTAACATTGATAAGATTTTTGTTTAAAAAACAAAGTACATAATCTTAAGTTTTGCGGAGAAAGCGATTTTGCAAGTCTGTTTGAATAAGACCTACGCTGGAAAATAGTCTCTCAGATGCAACAGAACACATTTGGAAACTAAAGTACTTCTGCGCAATTTTTTTCAAGTTTGGGTAAGTATAAAACGTCATTGCGCCAGAAAACGATCTGCATCTCTCGATATATTGGGACAACTCAACAACACCCTCACAAGCGCAGGGTTTCCCCGAGCATTGTTCATGCCTCATTTGCAACGGAATAGACGAGACAACACGCTCGTTTACACTACATTTTTAAATTAAAAAGTATCGTTGTATCGGTCATAAAAATATCGTCGATACCGATATATCGGCTAACCCGAAGTATCGCCGATATATCGGTATCGGTATCGGTATCGGATGCACCCCTAGTTATTACTATAAAGTTTCATGAAAACCCCGCCAATTTTTTCGTGCGACACTAACAAACTTACATCGATCCTCACAAAACTTTCGCATAAATTATATTATAGTAATAAAAGAACAACAGCTGTTAATTTTATTTTACAACACAAGCAAAGCGGTGGCGGCGGGCAACAGCTATTATAAAATAGGTATGTATGTCGTGGCCATATCGTAGATTTGCTCATTTCATGATATTATGATCGATCATTTCACGAAATGGTCGTATTTCATGAAATGGCCAACATGGTTTGATCAGATCGTTAAATCGTCAACGTTTCACGATATGGTCATCCACATTTGGCCAGATCGTATAAAATATATAAAGTCCATAAAACATTAAAAAATTCTGAATATTTTTAGAACTTGTTTATTGTCATATAAGTTAGTGCCACGGCAGTGGCCGGCGAATGCCAGAAGCGAATGGTTTTTGCAATAGAAAACATTTAGGTTAGGTTAGGTTAGACTTTAATAAAGAACGCACGAGCCGAGCGAGCAAAGCGAGCGTGCCGCGTAGCGGCCGGCGAGTGCCAGAAGCGAATCGCTTTTTAAAAAAGGAACAATTATAATAACATAGGATATATAAATATATTTATGTAAAGGATTTTAGACGCATTTTTTCCTCAATATAAGATATCCGCATTTTCCATAGTACTTACTCGAACCTCTTCGTCGTAAATTATTTGCTATGACTTTCTTCATATTGTAATAAAACGAACTATGAAGTTTTAAACTGCGAATAATTAAATTTTCGCCAGCGGCCGCCATCTTATCACATAAACACAGCGCTTGCAGCGCCTCTACCAATAATTAATGTAACTATTTTACGATATGATCAAATAATTTTGATCATTTCATGAAAAAACCGCGCGTTTAGTTGGCCATATCGAGAAACGATTTCTTATCATTGATCTGCCCAAACCACATCATGATGTGGCCAATAGACATTCGAGCATTTCATGAAATGCGACCATTTCACGAAATGATCGATCATATCATGAAATGAGCAAATCTACGATATGGCCACGACATGTACATATACATTTATCTATGCAACGGCAACCACATATAACTATCTAAAAGAGGCAAGTAACTGTAGCGCTGAGTGAAATCTGGAAGGGAGCAAAGAGAATACAAATACTACGAAGGGAGTAATACGCATAATGTCACGACCAAGTCACGACTCAATACTCATGCCCGTAATTTATGTACAATATTAATATTACTCAGAAACTTTATTTTTTTATTTGTTCCCAAGTTCGGGCACTAAAGAAATTTGCCGCTTACGATACTAATGAAAAAGTTTGTATCTGTAAAAATATTTTTCTGAAAGTCACATTTACGTATTTTTTTACCAAGACTGTTAGATTATAAAACCATTTTCACAAGAATTAGTAACTATAACTGAAGATAAAGGCTTGCTACTACATACTCTAAGTAAAGGCAGCAAAGCTGATTGACGAATTTTGTATTTTGTAAGAATCAATATCCCCAGAAATTGAGGTCTCTGGACATTTGAAAACGGTAATAAAAAAAAAACAAAATGACAGATGTCAGACGACAGTCATTGACAGTTGTTATGTTGTTAAATGTTACACCTTATTTACAAAATAATTTTTTTGCTATTGTTTTGTAACTATAGTTTGTGAAAAAGACTTAGTTGCCTTGAGTTTTATAGTTTTGGCCAAGTGAACCTTATCACTTGTTTAAAGTTCCAATGTAAATAAAATGATTAAGTTTTGGAAAAGTGCAGGTACCAGCATAGTAATATACAATGCAATTTTCACTTACTATGTTAATGCCGACCATTTTCCTATTAGTTTAAATGCCTATTTCAGTTGTGTAATACAATTAAATCATTTTTAAAAGCAGTAGCTATAAATAATATATTTTATTTAAACTGTGCATCTGATTTTTAGCAAAAGGTAAAACAGGTTGTCCTGTTAGACCCCCTGAGGAAAGTTTTGTAAAAACTCCCCAATTCAGCGGTCTTGTATTTGAATTGGTAAATGATTTTGATGATGGTGAGATATATTAATTATAAAATTTAATTTTTCCCTTTGCTGTTTGTTTTCTCTTGTACTATCCTAAACTATCAATTTTATTGCAGATGTTACTGGGGTTTTTGAAAAAAAATCTAAGCTGTGTTTGACATTAAAAGAAATACTTAAAGATAAAAAAGCCATCAAAAATTTTATGATGTTCATGGATTCTATAGGAAATCAATTAGTCATAAAATGTTGGCTAGAATTAGAAAACTTTCATCTGAAATTGCTCTCTTGGAATTCTAATAATGAGGAAAGTCATGTTAAACTTAGTCACACTAAAAGTTTAGACGTTCACTGTACTTGTGATAATTTTAAAAGTGACTTGAGGGGTTTATCATCAAATAATTGGAGAGCAAGTACAAGTAATCTCAAAAAACTTCACAAAATACCTATAAGAAATTCTTGTGGAAATTTAAATGACAACACAGTATTTCAAGAATCCTGTGATTTTTGTGAAAACAGACAATATGTGGACTTAACCCAAGAAGCTGTTAAATTATTTAAGAAATATGTGGCATTAGAAGCACCTTGCCAATTAGAAATACCGGACGCTTTACGAAAGGTGCTCATATCAAATATATGCCAACCAGAAGGGCAAATAAAAGAAGACTGCTTTAAACCTGTTCAAGACTATCTGTTACATCAAATGGAGACAAAATATTTTTATGAATTCAAAAAGAATTCTTTGTACACAAAAACACAAATTGATATTTTAACCAGTGGATGCATAGAATTGAAAGATATTCTTTATAACGAAAATATATTATTTTACTTTACAGAATATTTAGAGCAAGAATCATGTAGTATATTACTTGAATTTCTTATAGCACTTACCCATTTTCGAGATAATCTGATAAATAGTAACACAAACCCGGAACAAGCACAAGCTGATGCAATTATATTGTATGACAAATATTTTTCTCTACAAGCCACTAGCCCCATTGGTTTTCCGACAGAAATCAGGTTACAAACTGAAAGCAACATATGCAGAGAGGGTGGACCCCTCGCTACATGCTTTGATGTACCATATGTTATTGTTTATAAAACATTAAACAATCATGTAAAGGCTTTTTTAGAATCTGAAATATATTATATATATCTGTCAGAGATGGTGAAATCTGTAGATCTACTGTCACCAACTAGTTGCAAGTCTCAATCAGACTGCAGTAGTGAATATAGTATAAGTACTCAAAATACATTATTAGCGATGGGAGATCCCATTTATAGGAAAAAACGTAATCACTCAGTACCTGACATGACAATAGATTCTCATCAACTGTATAATGCTGATGCGTTATGGCAAAGAAAAAAACATGATGGACTAAGTTTAGGTAGAATAAATAGTTTAGGGAGGTTTGAATCTAAATTGGAACCAGATCCTGATAAAAAAGATAAGTCTATGCTTAAGAAAATGGTAAGTAAATTCGTACCAACAAATACTTCTAGAGTGGAAGAAGAAATGGCTTGGCAAATAGCTCATATGATTGTTAAAGATGTAACGGATCTGACAATGGCTCCACCAGAAAATGATCATGATTATTAAATGTGATAGTTAAGATAAAATTTTATATTTAAATGTAAATAGTGTAAAGATCCAAATAAATGTGTATTTAATACCTATAATATGGTTTTATTTTTAAAAACTCCCATAAATACTAATGTTTTCAGTTTGATTTTTTTTTATTAATTGCTTTTTCCTGCTTTTAATTATACTTATAAAAACATACACATGTTACCTACTGTCGTGATTTATTTCCTTAGGGCTTAGATCATGAGGACTCTATTCCATCCATCCATCGGATGGTTCGAAAATAGAATCCTCTATACCATGCCTCTATACATATATGATTTCATAAAAAAATATTGTCTACTTTGTACGCATTTTTTTTTTATATACGAGCTCAGCGTACGAGCGTTGTAAGATATATTCGTTGATTAACCATCCATAAAAGGTAGAGCATAGATTTTAATATAGTCTAGTCGAAGATTTGTGTAATTTTTTGTGTGTTCAAAGCAATGATTTTTTAAAAGTATTAGACCCGGGCGCGCGATATGAAGACTCGAAATGATCTTATTTGAGTCTCTTGACTCTTACCCCAGTCGGCGAAAGAGAAAGTAAATACATAGATGTTTTGACAAGTGTGAAAAGCATGCAATGTCGTGATTTGAATGCAGTGCTGTCATTGGTCTATAAGTGACATTCTTCAACAAGTATTCAATTATGCGTAGCAGAGAGTTATATAACTATCTCTTTCGTTCTTACTGTTTCAATAAATATGCTATCTTTTTCACCTTAGTCTATGAATGTGGTTAATAAGACTTGCGAATGTGTGCACTATGCAGAGGCTCGCTACCAGAAAAAATTTTGTTTGTTTTCTGAGCGTATAGCGTATAGCTATTACTTTTAAAAAATCATTAGTTCAAAGCAATTTCCTATTATTTATATGTACTTTTAATTATATTAAAACAAATTGAAAAAGTAAAGTAAATGAAAAGCCAAGTTTAAAAAATGTATGTATATTTAATATAAATGTACGGTCAGTAACGAAAGTCGTTTCAGAGTGTTAATTATTTAATTATTTTTAATAAATAATTAAACATGGATCGTGTTATTTTTTATAACAAAATATGTTAACATAAAATTTGTACCTACTTATTAAATGGCATATTAATATATTTTAATTTTATGTATTATCATTTTAACTTAATAACTAATCGACTTTCGTTAGCGACTGCCTTTTGTTATAAATTTTGTACATAACATTTGTATAAAACCTTAACACAAACCTTGAATGTTCTTATAGTGTACCACACCCGTTACATGAGTGATATAATAATTCGATACATTCGTCTTAAATCATTAACCTAAATCGCAATAACATAATATGGCCTGATACACACACCCAACTTCGACCTAGCCCTACAAAATTAAATCATAAAAATATGTGCGTGCAAAACATTGCAAAAATATCTTAAAATCAACCTTGTCACATCACACTTGAACAACACCCGTAATTACTACGTGCATAAACGAACTGAATCTAAAGTTATTACCTTTTTATACAATAGTGAGAAACATCACATTACATAACGTAGTATTTTTCATAAAACACGTATGAAAAAAATTACAATTATTAAAAAAAAAACAACTAAGTACAATTTAGTTTTGAATGGTAACTTAAAATAATCGAAATATAAAAACCTATTTTGAATGGTAACTTAAAATAATCGAAATATAAAAACCTATCAATCAATATAATATAACTCTTAGCTTTAGTATTGCTCATACTCCCGAGGCCGTTGTTAGTAGCTGATGTAAATAATAATGTTTATTGTACTGTATGATTTTATGTCAATAAATATATATTGCGTTTCAATAAAGAAACGAATCTTCAATGGCGGCCAAAGCTGACACTGACGTATGGTAGGGTCAGCAAAAAAAGAAAATAAAAATAACGTAAATGGATAATTATTTTATTAATTATTTCAAATTGTTTGTTGACAAACTTTTTTGTTATGTTATTTGTGTATTTATATGAATTATCATATTTACGTATACAGAATGTAACAAAATCCCCATAATATTTGTAATGAGCCCATAAAACTGAACAACTTTTCCCAAAGAACATATTTTGTCAAATTCCAATAAAACATTATTTACTTTCGCAAATGCATAATTGTCATTGTAAATTTATGATAAAAACTATTATAGGGAAAATCAAATACATTTAGTGATTTTATTTTTCCATTTTTTTTTTGCATGCCGTACGGCCGTGTGTAAGCGAGAGGGAATAATAAGCGCCGCCATTGAAGATTCGTTTCTTTAATGAACTGCGTTATATATTTTTTTATGTTAGATAAGACGTCTAGTCTTGATTGAAATTTATAAAAATTTTCACCTTATAAAGGGAAACATCACTGTTTTATTCTTAAGGTTCTATCACTGGTCCAAATTGCTTAAAACTATGGTAAAATGATCACAGGTTTCCACACATGCACAAATGCACAATATTATAGAATACTAGCTTTCCGCCCGCGGCTTCGCCCGCATTTTCTAAGATAAACCCGCATAGTTTCCGTTCCCGTGGGATTTCCGGGATAAAACCTATCCTATGTGTTAATCCAAGTTACCCTCTATATGTGTGCTAAAATTCATTGTAATCGGTTCAGTAGTTTTTGCGTGAAAGAGTAACAAACATCCATACAAACTTTCACATTTATAATATTATAATAATAATAGGATAGGATAGAGTATAGCAATGTATCGTTTATAGTGTAGCGTAATTATTAATAGTAGAGGGAATTGGTGCTAACAACAAACGGGGTGGCTCCGATCCCAGTAGTGGTGACTGTTCATCGTCGAAATCCAATTTTTTATGTTGATATTGAAACATCGGACGAAATCTTCTATCTGTCATATTCCATTTTCGGTAAACCATCGCATTCAATAAAGCTTGCAGTGGATTCATTAATGCCTGCATTAGAAAATACGATCATTGAATTCAGATAGAAAATCCACGAAGACAGATTACCTACTTGTGGAATATAAAAAATCACTTTATGTACAATTTTAAAATTGTTTGCAAAATAACAATCTTATTTCACATTATAATTAAAAGAGAATTTAATATAAAGTGGGTCTTAAGATGTATATAAGATCAATAATTAAAAGCAAAGCACTACAAACCAAGTTATAAGTTGTAAAATAACAAAGTATCGCTCACCATGATGTACCAAATTGTGATGATAACTTTTACAGGCATATTAAACCACATGGTCCAAATCAGAATACCGTTGATGAGATTAGGCAACCAGCACACGTAGAAGACCACGTTTATCAAGAAAAACTTCAGTCGCAATGCATCAACGACTCTTCTTTCTTTGCTTGTGAACTGCAACGGAAAAACATGTGTAACCATTTAATAAAACAAACAATTTATTAATATTTTATTGAATTTTCAGTCAATGTTTTTAGAATTCCGAATTTTATATGTACCTGTATGAATGAATGGAAAAAAGACAAAAAAATTGATGATTTGTACCTACGTCAGCTTAAATATTTCGTAAATAAAACTTCTTACCTGTGCTAAAGGTAAAGCAATCGCCATCTCGATATTCTTTCCAGCCATCATGTATATAATAGGGTTTAATATCATTACTAAGGCTATTGGAACATAAGTAGCACAATAATTTGGTAGAATTCTCAGAAGAACACTTGAAAGGGATGTTAAATTATGACACCTGTAACATAAATTAAAGAAATCTATACTAATATTAGAAAAATGAAGAGTTTGTTTGTTTGAAAGCGCTAATCTCAAGAACTACTGGTCTGATTTGAAAAATTATTTCGTTGTTGGATAGCCCATTTATCGAGGAAGGCTATAGGCTATATATCATCACGTTACGTTGAAGCTATTATGTGTATCATATACATAAACTATAATATATGAAGTATTCATATTAATTATCATGCAGTCAGTTGTAACCAAACTCGTTGAAAATGTTTATGTATTTTGTGTATATTCGGAAAGTCTGAATCCTGAGGTTGTTTAATATTTTAAACCCCTTCCTGCTCGAATAACGTAAGCCGGATCAGCTAATATTAGCTTATTTTCTAAAAATCATTATATACACAAAAACCAAATCATAACGAAGTTAATGGTTTATTGTTTACCTTTACAATGCAAAAAAAATATACAAAATATTTAAATTTGACACTCAATTAAGTACAAAAAGATCTGATGTGGCTGAACTTAACAATTTCATAATAGGAGAAAGTACAGGCTCTTTATTGGATATGAATAAAATGCAATGAAACAATTGCTGTTGGCGAGATAATTCCAAAAACGTGGTTTGTATATACGCTGCTAGTCGGTTGAGTGTCTACAATCGACATTCACAGGGTTTCTAACCGCAATCAGCGGTGAATAGCCGGCTATCGGACTATTTAGCTCTTAAGAGGACTATGTATGCAGTGGACAGTTAAAGCCTGAGGCTGATGAAAATTTATACACGCATAGGTCTTGGTTTTTGTATGTGCGTACACTTAGATAATAATTAAAATCGATCTTAACAGTCAGAATGTAAATTTTCGATGAAACCACAATTTATTATAGGTATAAAAATTTACTTGTTTGTTAACTTTAATTTTTAGTAGGAAAGATCTGAGATCTATGAGATAACTTTATAAAATGATTAATTGCTGCTGTAAGAATAAAAATGAATTAGCTTTGCAAGATTTAAATTCGATACATGATATAAACTTACGTAGCATTTGGAATGTACAGAATGGAGAGACCAATACTAGTCGTGGCCGCTGGTATACCCCAAGCTAAAGAGTGATAGAGCAGAGGGCGCGTGTCATGACCTTTTATTGATTGCCAAGTGTCTATTGCGTAGAATAGGGTCCAGAACCACGTAGCTGTATAAAAATATTGCGTCCACGCCTGAAAGTTATACATATTTTGTTACAGAAACACAAATTATAAAAATATATAAGTATAGTAAATATTTGTACGTACTTAAAATATTTTTTAACAAAAATCTAAACCGCCTTCAAATGGTCAGAACAAGGCCACCAGAAAGCACTGTTTTCAAATAAAAAAAGGATCGTCAAAATCGGTTGGCACAATCGAAAGTTTCTAACGTTCTGAGGTAACAAACCCAAAAACAAGTAATAATGAAAGAAAAAATTAACATGCAGACATTTCTTTTTTTTTCTAAGCCATATTCTTAAGAGCAAACAAAATAGCCGTTTTTCCATACAAACATAGTCCCCTGTTTCCTCCCTGGATTGTGCCACTAAAGCAATATATTTTTTACTATTAATCTATGGTAACTTTAGCCATGTTCCTACGTTTTCCTTTTTGTCTTATCTTAATTTATTACTAAAAAAGATATGAATCTTTCAAAACGTAAGAAATAAGACAGATTTTCCGTTATGTTCCGTCTTCCTTAAAACTTATTTGTGAACATTATAGAAAAAAAAAGCAAAACGTAGGAATATAGCCTATACTTTTCTGTACTAAATTATGAAAAAAGTAATTAAATCGGTCCTGTATTGGAGGAGGAAACAGGGGACTACGGAAAGTCGAATTTGCGTAATTTTCCTAGGTATTTTCGGCCCAAGCTGCAGTTGTTCCTGTCGCGCTCTACGGGGGAGGCTTGAGGCATAGTGCGACAGCAATAGATATAATTATATAATATAATTTTGTTTTCGATAGAGGAAACTTTTTTTTAATGTTAGTTTGTAACGTTTTCACACATAACAACTGACCGATTTCAAAAATGTTTTCACCATTAGTTGATTGGTTTTCACCTCAGGTACCATTGATTCCTGAGTGATATAAACTATATTAAAATGTAGTAGGGCTCGCTAAAATTTTCGTTTTAATATAAACCTGAAATTACATAATTTAACCACCCCTTGTCATTTAATACTTGCAATCTAGTCTATCAGATGTGGGGCAATCAACCACAACCACAAATAATAATAATTAGATATTATATTATACCAAAATGCTTTGCCACATACCAATCTGACACTATCATTATTCATTACCTACAATATAATAAACGCGAAAATGAAAAAAATTCGGAATTGATGGATTCGGATTGTGATTTGGGTCTAAAATACAAATAAAGTGTGACAGGTTTATACCTGTAGTTAGAAGATCAGAGTTCATGTAAATCATGTAGAAAAGGGTATTTAGGCATACGCATGCTTTATATAAAACTTAAGTCAAAACTATCTAATAGTTATATAAAATTCTCGTGTCACAGTTTTTGTTGCCATACTCCTCTGAAATGGCTGGACCGATTCTCATGAAATTTTCAGTGCATATCGGGTAAGTCTGAGAATCGGCCAACATCTATTTTTCATATAATATATAAAAATCTCGTGTCACAGTTTTCGTTGCCATACTCCTCTGAAACAGCTGGACCGATTCTCATGAAATTTTCTGTGCATATCGGGTAAGTCTGAGAATCGGCCAATGTCTATTTTTCATATGTACTACGGGCGAAGCCGGGGCGGGCCGCTAGTATTTTATAACAATGTGTGTGTGAATTCCCATTTCCACTAGTAGAGTATGGTAAAAAACTTTCAAAACACAGTTTTTAATGTCATATTGACTGCATAAATTCAGTATGAAAGTTAAGTGAGATCACATAACAATCATTGTTATAAAATATTTTGTTTTGAAATGATTGAAATAAAGAAATCAAGCATGAAATAAAAGATAACTTACTGATGATATGCTGCAAAATAAAACACTGAATTCATCATCGGGCAGCGGCATAATATTTTTATATCGCAGCCAAAATGATGAACGAACTAAAACACCTGCGAACAAACAATTTTATTTCCATATTTTTATAACTCATGAGAAACTTATATAAATATAAGTTTCTCATGAAAACATTTTGTTTTATTCAATTTCATTAGTTTCTTCAGCATCTATATGACTTAAAATGAATTTTATAACTTAAATACCACTTATACTATTTTTTTCGTAACTTACAATAATGTACATGAAAATAGTGTTTTTTACCAACCTAGAGAAGCTAAAAGATCTGCAACTGCTAACCACATAATAATACTGCGACCCCTACTTGGACTGTGTAATCTCTGTGCTCCATTTTGAAAAATCTGAAAATAACAGTCTCATAATTTTTACAAGGCTATTTAAGTGATTATGTATTAGTGTCATTTGAAATTAATTGTTTTTCTTTTTATAGCAAGGAGCGAAAAAAATAAGCACATTGGGTTGCAATAATTTGTTTTAAAATAATCCTTAATTATAGAGCAGACAACGACAACGAACAAAGAGCAACTTGTAGTCCTTGCCTAAAAAGCTTTTGTTACATGTTGCGAAGAGCTATCTAAGTGCCGGATTAGTGAGAATATACTGTATGTATATTTAATTTTTTATTAGTAGTTACTTATATGATTATGAATAATTCATACCTGGTACATGGCACCTAATATTCCAATAGTGGATGAAACTAAACAAACAGTATTATATGATTCAGTATTAAATTCATCCATAATTTTTATCGCAACTCCGGTTTTATTATCATTGTGATGGCAGCAGAATGTTTGAATTGTAGGGTCAGACATGTCGTTATCGATTTTGGCTCAAGAAATGCAATAATTGTACTTAAAACCAGTTTTCGTTAAAATATAAATGAAATTAAAACAAGTTTGAATACAGTGCACTTCATTACTTCCAGTAACTTTTCCGTTTACACACGCCGAATCACAAACGAATGCATAAACATTGCAACTTTATGAAATGTATACCTGCCTGTGATATTGAGATATAATTAATATTAGTTAAGCATAACAATTAACAAATAAATCAATCAAACAAGAAAGCGATAACCAAGAATATCATGTACCTACGTCGAGTATCAACAAAAAGTAAAAACATTTTTCACAACATTTTTTGTCAATTCCGTATTTGACAGTGTACCACACGGCGTTGACATTTGAGATTTGACATTTATGATTTTATCGAAAGCTCGCTACGAAAGTAGTCCCGTCAACATTATAATATTTAATGTTGGTAATATAATATTATAGTTAATTTTTAAAATGATAAAGTTGGGGAAATAGATGTGATTCAAAGGCTTAGAGTATATATACTATCTATAGAGTGCGAACAACAAAGTGGGAACAGTAGGCACAGGTGGGAACAACACGACGTTCCCGCCGCGAGCGCTCGTAGTCGTGCTCGTGGTTGAGTGCTATCGAAGTGCGTTTCTCTAGGGATTTTTTTCATATTTCCGAATAAACATGGTGAAATGTTCAGTTCGATCTTGCAAGAACGATACTAGAATAAACACAAAATTGAAATCCAGTATCACATTTCATCGGTAAGTCGATTGTTGTACTTATTTTTATGAAAATAAATCTAGCATCGCGGGGGTGAAGGGGAAGTGGGAGGGGGACACGCGCAGGCTCGCTCGCGCGCCCCGCGCGCACCTCACTGCCGCCACGTGATCGTAGTGATGTGACTTCACCAACGCCGTACTCGATACTTTACTAGAAGAACTATTTTTTAACATATTATTTATTTAACTTTAAAATTAAAACTCATTTAAAAATGTATTATAAATAATTTTGTGGTGTGTTTTTCACTTTCTTATATTATTAATGCGAATGTACCGATAAATTGATTTCGAAGATTTTGGTAGGTATAGAATGGATAAAATTAAATAAAAAAAAAATATTAATATTATTTATTATTTCATTTTAAATCATAAATTATTTCTTATTTTTATTTAACATTTTTAAAGCATTATTATTATTGTTTGATTTATTATTAAAAAAATAGCACTAAACCCGAATTTTTATTTTATTAACTTTAATATATATAAGAAGTCGAACACGTTTTTCTGATATTTATAAACATATTTTTATTAAGTACTTAAAATTAAAATTAATACAAGAAATATTCAAATGGAATAAACACTTTATTCACTTGGCAAACAAATTTAAAATGACATATTTATACTTTATTCATACATTTCTCCTTAAATAACATATTGAACATAAAATTTACATAAGGTACATATTTATTTACATAACTTATCGATAGCTCGGCACGCAATTGATACCTACCCATCCCTATTGGTCACACACACATCTATACAGGGTTACTTGTAAAACACCAGCAACCTCGCAGGACAAGATAGCTAACATCATAAGTAACAACATTTGTTCTACGACTTTTGATAATTTGTTAGATTTTATTTTCATATAAATTTAAATATTTATTTAATTTTCCGTTTGAATATTATAAACTCTACGCGCATCCCAAAAATGACGTAAACAAGAAGCGAACGAGAGGGGGAAGGTAGGGGCGGAGCGTTTGAACTTGACCTATCTGCGACAGTCAGCGCATAGACTTACAAATGTTAAGAGAGTACAATAAAAGCTTAAAAAAATCATTTAAAAATAATTTATTGCGTTATGCCAATAGTCGTAGAACAAATGTTGTTATTTATGATACTAGCTGTGCCCGGCGCCCGCGACTTCGTCCGCGTGGAAAATTGACATTGGATAGTTTTCCCACGGTAAAAATTTAGTGAAGTAATGTTAAATTCGACTGAGCAATGAGCATTGAGCATTCAACTGACAGATAACGTAGGTTTTACTTGTGTTTCCATAAGTAGAAGCGGCTCGATCGGTCTTTATAATATCACCTTTTGCGAACGAAACGATAGCGTGATTCTATAATTCTAATTCGATACTAACGCCATCTAGTTAGGTAAAAGGAAACATTTTTATAAGGTGATAAAATATTATTATGATTTATAATAGAATATAGCTGTGGGTGTGTAAAAAAAATCCAGCTTTATAATTAATTTGGCAACATGAAAAATATATATTATTAATAATTACCAAGCAATAATCATACAGATAATAAATATGTACTGAACAAAAGTCAATGTTTATTTCGTACTAACGACATGTAATTGATGTAGAAATGACAACTATCAAAAACTTACCTTTTCTATAATACAATATACACGGCATGGACGTATAAAAAAAGACGGACGCCGTATTACGAACAAACAACGTGAAGCCACCATAGTAAGCTAGCGATCGTGTAAAGACAATAAACACGCACACACTCTCACCATAGTAAGCTAGTCGGCCGCCATTACGTCGTGAACTACCGACTGATTAACTGCGTCACTGTTTCACAAAAAATATTTAAAATGCCGTCTTGCGTGGTTAAATGGTGTCGCAACAGTACAATTTTAAATAACAAAACACAAGGGATTACATTCCACAGGGAAGCAAGTTATTTCTTTTATGTTTTAATGACAAAATTATTACGGCAAAATTTATAGAAAAAAATACAGCCGCCATTGTCATCAGGACAGCTGTTGCCATGGCAACATGGCACACACACATGGATGTTTCGCCGCCATTACTAGGCTTCACTCAATGTTTAGGCGATATACCGTCCGTCTTTTTTTATACGTCCATGATACACGGCATATTTTTCAAATTATCTTGCTCAAATCTGATCAAGATTATGATTTATAATATACACGGCATATTTTTCAAATTATCTTGCTCAAATCTGATCAAGATTATGATTTATGAGGGTTTTGTTGGAACTTGCAATTGTAAAAACTGAGTATTACATTAAAACTTTTATGCAAAAAATGCACATTACAATTAATAAGATTACAAATAACTAACAACAAACAATTTAATTTTATCGAGCTGATTACCTTTTGCCCCGGTTGCCTAGAAGAAATTATTGCTTAGTAATATTAGGTGGCCTAATAAATATACTGTATTTTTGTATAAAATCGTAATATAATTTCTATGTGTATATTTATTTGATTTTAATGAAATCTCATAGATGGCGCTGTTACAAAATTAACATTATACAACTTCCTTTTTTAAACTATGTTTCTCTTCCCAAGTTACTTAAATGGCATAATTTTTGTAGTGTCAATACAAATTTTAGTTAATATTGTCAAACAAAATTTATATATGCGTCATTTGATTATTAATTTCCAATAGTTAACATGTACATTGATTTGATTTTTATAACATTTCATAGATGGCGCTGTTTGTAATTTGTCTTTATACTACTAAATTCATTAAACTGTTTCTCTGCCCAAATTACGTAAATGGCATAGTTTTTATTTTGTAAAGCTAGATAATAGCATGGCTTACTCGAAACCAACATTTAAACATGAGTCTTTAGATTGTACGCTGTCGTAGTACACAGAATAGGTAAGAAAAATAAAGGTTCACAGCTCCTCCCCCGAAGGTGATATCATGATAATATCACAGACTAATAATAATATACTACGTATACAAATAATATGTTTAAACTATCCTCACCCGACCTCTTAGGAATATTCATGCAAAATTTGAAGTAAATCTATGCAGTACTTTCTGAGATTAGCTCGGAAATTCATACAGACAAACAGACAAACAGACAAACAGACAAAAATTCAAAAAACTATATTTTTGGCTTCTATATCGATTATAGATCATGGATCAAGTATTCTTTTAAAAAAATATTCAATGTACAGTTTTGACTTTCCTACGATTTTATTATTTATGATATGATGATATGATATTAGCTATCTTGTCCTGCGAGGTTGCTGGTGTTTTA
Organism: Colias nastes; assembly: GCA_907164665.1. NCBI lineage: Eukaryota > Metazoa > Arthropoda > Insecta > Lepidoptera > Pieridae > Colias > Colias nastes. The sequence goes on along the minus strand of CAJQZM010040455.1, from coordinate 27,992 downwards.
CAAGTAACCCTGTATAGTATCTATAGCTCATCTGCCTACGATGCGCACTGAGCAATTTGTGCAATACACTCGCTCTATACTACTGTAATATATACTCTAAGTTCAAAGGTTATTCAAAATTCAATTTAATCAAAACATCATCAAAGTATTATCAATATAAATATTTGTAATTTTGGTGCACGACACATATTATAGTATAATTTATTATTTAATACTAGGTATTTCAATCTTTCAATGCAATCCTTTCCATATTTATGATATAGAACATAATATAGTTCAAATATGTACTAGTGAAAGCGGGTTTAACTATAATTATTATTCTGAATAGATTTACCGAGGGACTTGTTTATTAGCTGTAATTTTTTTTTTTAATTTTTCCATTATTTAAACCAATTCATAAAAAAACTTGCTTTGTGCTTTTATTTCAGACTAGTTAAGACTAGTTATGTGATAGTAATCAATATTGCTGAGAGTTAATAAGTGTAATAAAAATTTACTTAACAATAGAATATTTTAATCATAACTGTAACATTTAATCTTATATTATGATTTGCGTGATATTTGCCATGACCCCCCGAATATCCCCCCTATATAAAATTGTTTTGCTTTCTCATAATATCATCCATTCATCTTCTCTGTGATCTTCTCCTTTTTAATTATCTATTGGTATTACAACTCAAAAACGGCTGAACGGATTTTAATGATTTTTTCCTTTGTTAGATTTTCTCCGCTTTGATAATTACTCTTTTTCTGTTTTGTGCTTAAATTACTTCGTAAATTTTAATGAAAATTCATTTAGAAACTGTAAATAGAGCTCGATGTGGAATACAATGGTATTCCAAAAAGAGGACGACACTTCGAACATTTTCTTTGAACACAAAATGTATGGGAAATTAAGTGTATGGTAGTGTTTAATGTAACTTTTTTGGATATTTCCCGATTTATTTCTAAAAGTTAGTATTGTCATTTTACTCGTTAGGTAATGTACTTTCAATATCAGTTTAAAGTTTTTTGATATCTTCAATAGTTACGGAATAACCGCCTGTGCACACTTAACGATTACAAACACAAGAATTATCACAATAATCAAACTTCCCATACAAACCACCGAGCATAGACGTCACTCAAAACAAAATAAAGACGCAGTGTGATATTTTTAACCGACTTCAAAAAAACAAGGAGATTATTAATATGACCGGTATATTTCTTTATGTATGTACACCGATTTTATTACGGTTATCTTGAAATGGTAATAACTAATAATCTACTCTAAATCTACCTGGGATGAGCCAGGGCGAGAAGCTAGCACGTAAATAAAGTAAATGATAAATAAAAGTTATCATTGGTAACAGAATGTACAAATAAGTCTTTTTTTCTTCTTTTTTTATTTCCACCTTACTTTGTAGAATTTGGGAGTTTGTAGAATTAAACATCAATATTAATTTAAATAAATTTAATTGTTATATTATAATAGTGAATTCTTTTGAATTCAATATTTGATTTAAAATTAATTTTAATTTTATTGAACATCCGAAGAAGCAAGGGGAACTACAGTTAAATTGTGATTTACACTAAAACACGGATTTATGGGATCCCGTATATCACCTGGTTCGGAAGTACAATTATAGACGGTTGGAGAATCAGTATCTATATTTTCTTTAGAACTTGAAAGTTTTAAAGCTGAAGGTGAATTTGTATCAATATCGATAGTTGAAATTGTAATATTAGCAGTCGATTCTGTAAAACTTTCTGGCGGTGGTTCTGTCACATTATTTTGAGCTGCTGTGTTAAGAAGCACTGAGCAAGGTATAGTAGTCATAAACTCTTTGGCCGATTTTGTAACAACTGTTATAGTGCACTTAGTATTATCATTTGGGCTATCAACTTTTGCATCCTTATCACCAGCATCTGGTGTAAATGAAGTTGCAATTGAACAAGGAATAGCAAGAACTTCAGTTGCATTATCTGTACTTATAGTTAGAGTACAGTTCACCAAATCAGCTAATAAAGAATCGGACGCCGAAGTATCTGTCCCATTAACAGGTGCTACTGCAACAGGCTGTCCTCTGTTGTCATATATAACAGTGTGATGATGATGTCCCGTAGATCTAGCTAAATTCCATAACGCCAACCCAGTTAATATTGTTCCTATTCCTGCTCCAGCAATTCCGACACCAGCTAATGAGCTCCCTCGACTCATACCACCAAAACCTTTATTATTTGAATAGCCACCGAAGTAACCTGGCATTTGCGGACTGTATCCTCCATGTCCTCCGCCATATCCGCCATAATTATTTCCCATATTTCCGTAGCCTGAGTATTGAGATTGTCCGTGCTGATTATGATTATTTCCCAAACCAGGATACGGTGGTGGTGGACCCTGAGGATGATTATAGCCGTTTCCTAAATTATTTTGTGGTTTGTATGAGTTAGATGCTTGATATGGTGGAGGTGCCACATTAGAACCAGAGAGTCCCGTGCCTTGGGGATAACCTGCACCTGTTCCAGAATTTCCTGAGAAACCATTAGATGCTGGATATGAGTGTCCATTTGCAGGTGTATGTTGTGGTACTGATTGCTGATTTGCAACATTACTGCGCTGGATAGTTTCCGATTGACCCTGTGTTTTCTTTGGCGGATCACTTCCAGATAAGCCTGTATTACTAGAAGGATATGAATGTTTTTGGTCGCCTGGCTTAGACTGGCGAGGTTGTGATTTCTGGGTTTTCTGAGCAGATTTTTCTTGCCATCCAAATAAAGTAGGCTTTGGAGCTGATGCTTGTGAATGGCTCACCGATGTCGGTGCTGGATGATTACTCGACGTCCTTCTACTACTGCTACTACTACGGCTTGAACTTCTGCCCCTTGATATTTTTTTCCCCTCCGCAATGAGGATAGTCATTAACAAAAACAACAATAATATTCTGCATAATAATTTAGCCATTGTAGTCGAGTTCTAGTAACATTACAAGCACACTGTAGTTATATATTGAGACTTAAAACAACACGAAATATTTATATGGAGATTCGAAAAATACTGGCACGACACAAACACTTGCCGCATACAATGGTTCTGGAAATAAATTGGTCAGCCGCCCTATAACTGCGGTATTATTATAGTTATAGGAGTTTTACCTTTGCTCGCCGTCCGCGTCGAGGTGAAACTTGAATGACACGCGCAAACAAACGACTTCAGTAAATCAATAATATTCTACGAACCCTTATATATATTATGTTACAAACTGGTACTTATGCAGGCGCTAGTTGATTTATAAACTCAAAGACCCTTTAAACAAAAACATTTCCTTGAAAAATAACTAGGAAGTTAATTCTCATGTAGGTACTTATATCAATATTTCATGTACTTATTTACTTATTTTTTTACTTAATATCATTTTAATAATAATGGTTTCATAAGTAACATAATTATTACTACGCTGAATATTTCATGTTTCATTTATTAAAACGGAGCTAAGGTACACAACGAGAAATCGTAGTAACCCACCCATTATTTAGGAGCGGATGTGTCACTTATGCTCGTTAGCTCCTTAATAATATGAGTATTGAGAATTGTATAGACTCATAATACTCATATAATTGGTAATAATCTATAAGAGAAAAATAGACGATAAAAACGTAAAATTTACACTCAAGATTCAATAAAAAAAACATGACTTCGCTAGGTTATGTACTTTTATTTATCTTGGGAGCTTTTCAGACTCCACCTTCATAATAATAATTAATAGGAATATAAGAAGAATATAAATAATACAGATCCAAACGTAGCATTTTCCATAAACTGACATGTCATCACTGTACATACCAATGTCATGCATCGTCTCTGTCTGTGTGTCTCTATTCACGATGAACTCAAAAAATATTGCACCAATTTTTATTGCACCTTCACCCATAGATAAGTTTAGACGAAACCGCGGTCTGAAATTAAGATTTCAGAAGTATGTTATCCTTTTTCTTCAAAATATTTTCAGTGTTTATCACGCATTGTTGTCTACAAAGACATAATACATACGCATTTGCCCTACTTTCTTTACTTTTTAACGCGATGTTATTTGCTTGACTAGTTGAAGTGTATGTTTGTATGTAACGGACATGTTTGGACGTCATCAACTCCTTTAGATTCGATTTTGACCCACTTTAAACGAACAGATTTAATTCAAACTTTGTACTTACATTTATCAGGCCATCAAGGATCGGTGGCAATTACGATAATTTCTGGAAATAAAACGTGTTTTTTTAAACTAAATAACCTAGTTACCTAGGTACATATCAATTATATTTCCTTGCGTTTTTTTGGCAATAGAACGCAGAGTACCTACGCATCAAATCTTTTGATGTATATGTCGTGGCCATATCGTAGATTTGCTCATTTCATGAAATGGCCAACATAGTTTGATCAGATCGTTAAATCGTCAACGTTTCACGATTTGGTCATCGACATTTGGCCAGATCGTATAAAATATCTTAGAGAGTCCATAAAACATTAAAAAATTCAGAATATTTTAAGAACTTGTTTATTGTCATTTAAGTTAGTGCCGCGGTAGCGCCGGCGAATACCAGAAGCGAATGGTTTTTTCAATAGAAAACAGTTAGGTTAGGTTAGGTTAGACTTTAATAAACAACGCACGAGCCGAGCGAGCAAAGCGAGCGTGCCGCGGCAGCGGCCGGCGAGTGCCAGAAGCGAATCGCTTTTTAAAAAAGAAACAAAAACGGTCGCATTTCGTGAAATGGCCATCCACGTTTGGCCAGATCGACCTGTGGATGACCAAATCGTGAAACGTTGACGATTTAACGATCTGGCCAAACTAAATTGGCCATTTCATGAAATGAGCAAATCTACGATATGGCCACGACATATACATATATTTCAATAATTATAATAAATATTTTAGTGTATTTTATACATTGATATACATGTACTATACATATTAACTCAATGATTTTATATGAGAATTTTAATTGAGTTACTTGTTAGGTAGTTATTTCTTTGTTTTTAGTACAATATGTACTTTAGTACTTACATATGTATATAACAATTAATTAGAAATCAGTCAACACTATAAGATAACATATCGTCTATTATCGCAGGCTATACGGTAAATTATTGATAAGTTAATATAAATCTACCTGGAAGCTAATTATTTTTTAGTAGCAAATTGTTTCGCCACGCTTAATTGTAGTAGCTATAAAACACGGGTGTACATTATTTTAATTTCATTTTTAACATCATTAAATATTTTACATTTAACATGCTTACAATCCTTGTATTCATTCTATGTGTGACGCCTTGTACTTTTGCACGACCGAATTATCAAGAAACACTTCGAACGTAAGTAACTCTATACGTTATAATATTTTTTTTGTGTAACTAATTTAATATATTGATTGTTTATAAATTAAATAAGCTATTAGATATGTATTATGATATGTTAATTTTAATAATTTATTAATAACGCCAAAAATTCTACGCAATTAAAACAAATCTTTATCAAAACAATATTATGTAGTTATTTTGATTTAATTCTCTATTTGATGTCAACATTGAACATACAAAAATCCTTTGTCGTGTCAACTGTAAGTAGGTATATGGCAAGGTATATGGTATACGGATAGCTATTGATTTCTATCACGAAGGTTCAAAGTGAGTATTTCACAATCAATTTACTTACATAATTAAATGAAATATGTTTTTAAAGAGCCGACTCGAAGTGGGCAAACTAGTTAACTACTATCAAATTATATTAATTAACAAATTAAAAAGTTCTACGGTTGACTTAGTTACGGTGAAACAAAAAGTTTCTCGAATCACTATGAAAATATGTGAAATTTGAACGAACATTTTATTTAACATAATTATTAATTCTTCTAATAACTTTTATTTCATAGAAAATCGTTTTCATATCTTTATAATTATTAACCTTGAAAATAAATATTTTTCTTAACTATCATAAAATTCACTAAGACATTCATTACCTACTTTTACAAATTACAAATTTAGTTCCACGGATATCAAACCCATCATTAATGATTGCTTCAACTGCACTTCCGAACGATGACCCAGCTCAGGAGTGTTGAGTTGTCACCCCAGAGTATATTATGCACGTACCTATATAATATGTTCTGAGTCACTAAGAAATTGCATTGATTGATACATCGAGATAATATTATGTACTACGTACAAGAAGCTTATATCCAAGAAGCTTATATCTAACTAGCTTTCCGCCCGCGGCTTCGCCCGCGTTTTCAAAGAAAAACCCGTTCCCGTAGGATTTCCGGGATAAAACCTATCCTATGTCCTTTCTCGGGTATCAAAATATCTCTATACCAAATTTCATGCAAATTGGTTCAGTAGTTAAGGCGTGATTGAGTAACAGACAGACAGACAGAGTTACTTTCGCATTTATAATATTAGTATGGATACACTGGAGATTTCAGTATGAACATTAACTTGTAACAAGAAAATATGACCTTGAATGACGCCTGTATGTTTTTTTATCCCTTTCACACCTAACTTGCCAAGTTAGGTGTGAAAGGGATACGACTAATAAGAATGCCATCTTGTCATTCATAAATTAGTCGTTAGTTCAGTTATAATGAATCAAGCAAAATAAAATAAACATCTAGTAAATTAACACGTTCACTGCGGCATGTCCAGTATCGGGCCATCAGCGACTACACCACAGTGCGGCGCCCAAAATCGCAGTTTTCACTGTGGTGCAGCGAGGTTTTTTATATGTTAATCAATGACTAGAAAAGAGACAAATATATTTTTGTGATCACAGTTTGAAGTAGGACTCAATTTCGTTTAAAAATTGTATGGCAAAATATTGGACACAACGCATAGAAAAGAAACCGTTTCTTTTGTGTGCGGCATGTCAAATATTTTGCCATGGACAAGCACCTCATGCCGCACTGTACTGCGAGCGCGCCGCGTGTCAGTCTCGCATAGTGATGCACCAGGACCGAAGCACTTTTCTTTTGAGTTTTTTTAAATGACAAGGATACCTTAGAGGCTTAAGTTTTTTTACTTTCTTTTATTTCGTAGCATAAATGCAAAAATGTGATGACAGTTGTGAAAATAATATAAAACATTAAAACAAAAGTTACTGAACAATTTCCTGATAGTACTCTATCAAGTACCTTGTTTTATATGTGTTTTTTTTTGTATCGACGATCTCGTTATCTGTTAACAAACAGACTGAAATATACAAAATTGATTTATATCGATATCGATGTTTTATTTTACAGTGTTTCCCATCGCTATTACTGTAAACATGCCGTATCAACGCAGTGCGGGATGGCAAATAATTTTTCACAAAATCAGGGGTTTACATTTTCCCTCATATCTTTTAAACTATTGGGTCAAACTAAAAGCTATTTATGCGGTATATACTAGACTATATATACTATTATCTGAAAAAAAATTTTTGAAATATCTTGAAATTTCATGAAATTATTAACCTTCAAAGTCAGAAGGTGCGATGTGATAAAAATGGCTCATGACGCACAGTGGTGAACTTGCCGATGTGAAGTATGGAAGACATGCCGCAACAACGGTAAGTTTGGCATTTTAGGTGCCGCAGTGAACGTGTTAAAGGATTTTCGAATACGTACTAGGAACGTGGCCTTTTAAAAATATTATGTTCCCGGGTGGTTAATAACACCCGGTAGGTACGTGCCATAGCAGTAACTAGGCGATTAAAAATAAAACCGGCCAAGTGCGAGTCGGGCTCGCGCACAAAGGGTTCCGTAGCAGCAAATATAATAAATTACAGTTAAATCAACCTATCTCAAAAACTATAAGAGATACTTTGATCAAACCAAAAATCGTTGAAAGAGTTAATTAGCATGCATCACCTCTATTTTTTTTAGAATTTTATACCCCGTAGTTATAAAAATAGAGGGGGGGGGACATACTTTTTACGACTTTGAGAGCTGATATCTCAAAAACCGTTCACTTTAAGAAAAATGTTTTTTAGAAAACTTTATATCATTTTAAAAGACCTTTCCATTGATACCCCACACGGGTATGTACATCGAAAAAAAAAATTTCATCCCTCAGTTACATGTATGGGGGGCCCCACCCCCAATTCTTTTTTTTACTATTTAGTGTCATATTTTTGTAGCGGTTCATACAACACATATTCCCATCAAATTTCATCACTGTAGTACTTATAGTTTCCGAGTAAATCGGCTGTGACAGACGGACAGACGGACAGACGGACAGACGGACATGACGAAACTATAAGGGTTCCGTTTTTGCCATTTTGGCTACGGAACCCTAAAAAGGTGCTGCGATTTAGCACATTACACGATGATTGATGATTCTGAATTACTGCACCACACGCTGCCAAGCTATGTAGTTCATAGAAAGGATCAGACATTATACTAATTATTATTATTTTATTTATCTAGATCAAATGATGATCGGAATGTGATTCAGGTGCCAGACAACTGTCAGGACGGTCAAGTTCTTGTAAATGGCGTCTGTCGCGATATCTGGAGGCGGTTTGATACGTGAGTGGATCACTCAATTATTACAACGATAATTATTTATACAAAATATTTATTCATTTATAGATTTGGATGATAGAGCTTTTTAAAAGAAAAAATAGCAAGCGAAAATCCGGTTCTACACAAGAAACATTAGTTATATTATATTTTGATTTATAAATTGTGTCCTATTTTAACATGCTTTTATAAGATTAATCCAACTAAGTAGGTACCTATGTTTTTATATTATGTAATATGTTACCGACTCAAATTTACAGATTTTGACCTACTTACGGCGTCAGTACACCGACGCATTCGCGTGCGGCAGCGAAACAACGAAAAATCTGTCAGTAGTGTGGCAGGATTTCGCATAATATGATATGTCTCACTCTAGCACATAGATAGATGAAATAGTTGCGTCCTTGTCAGTATTGTTTCGCAAGGAACTGCGAAATGGCCATTACACAGACGCATTGCGAAAAAGTTGCGAAAACATCTACTACATAATATTGGTCGTAGGCAGTAGCGTAATGTTATAAATGCTTCCGAGATTTGAATTTCAAACCTGTACTTAGTTCCTTGAAAAAAAATATTTTTTCTAA
>CAJQZM010040455.1:0-18869 GCA_907164665.1 Colias nastes | reverse complement strand
ATTACAGGTGGAATATTTCATTTAATATACCAAGCCTTATTTATTACCTCATACCTCAATCTAAAATTAAACGCAATTTTTATAAAATAAGTGATATCTAGGTTAAGATATGTTGAATCCATTACAGTGGCATATTATCCGTTTCTGCCTCACACACAACGGTTCAAAATACATGTTACCCTTTTATCTGCATTTTTTATTGCTCCTCCACTAATATTGGTCGTAAGCAGTAGCGTAATGTTATTAATGCTTCCGAGATTTTCGTTTCAAACCTGTAGTTCCTTTGCAAAAATTTTTTTTTTCTTATTATATCCTATCAGATTTTCCATGTCGATTAAAAATAACAGTTTTTAGTGCACCTAGAAGCTAGAAGCGAGCGATCTTTATAGAGGTTTATGAGTTACTTTCCTCTCCTAATTAATGATTGAAACTTTTAAAGACATTTCGCTGAGCCTCGAGGCACAATCCAAGTTCCCGATAACTGCAAGCCTCCACAAGTTCTAATTAATGGAGTCTGTCGTGATGTCTGGAGATCAGCATTCGAGTCGTAAGTTCTTTACAGCTGTATAATTACGTATAATATACCGTATGTTTGATATAGCTGAGCCCCCTGTTTTCTCCTTGATAAGTTTGAGAAAAAACACTATTAGTATATAACTAAGTTATCATGCTCCGCTCACAACATTTCAACATTTTTCGTTGCTTCTTTGCTCCTATTGGTTGTAGGCCATTGCGCGATGTTGTAAATGCTTCCACGATAAATGGACAGTAGTTACCGACATGATAATTGCAAATAAACATTATTGCACTATATCAGATTGAGTGTCTCTGGCACCGGATGTTAACGCAATCCACTGCTGCCAGCTTCTTCTACAACATTTCTTTGAACTTTATAGAGGTTAATGAGTTACTTTCTTCTCCTAATTAATGATTGCAACCTTTAAAGTCATGTAGCTGAGCCTCGAGGAGGCACAATCAAAGTTCCCGATAACTGCACGCCTCCACAAGTTCTAATTTATGGAGCCTGCCGTGATGTATGGCGATCAGGAATCGATTTGTAAGTTCTTTACATCTTTTATTTTGCGTTTCTTGCGTACGCATGTTTCATATTAGTCCATTGAAATGTTACATTTTTTAGGCCTAACCTTGCGTTTTTTAGAGGACGCAATTTTATTTTTTTGATGTGTAGGGGGGGTCAGTGTGAAGCTAAAACCAAGTTTGTGGGGTCGCCACCCTTGTCCCACGGCCGCCATCTTGAAAATAGCGGTTGAAATGGTTTTTACGATATATCTCTTAAATCTATTAATATCTGATAAAAACAAATTGTTAACATTATTTGTTGCAAATTAAATTCTCTTCAACTTTGGTCCAGCAAATTTTTGTCGAAGAACTATAAATAAAAAAGTTATAAGTAAAAATGTTCAGAAATTAGAGATATGTATTTATATATTTTTTTTTTAATAAAACTTTTTTTTTATCATTTTACGAAGAAATGATATCACACCATTTTTGTAGATTTCATTTTCATTAAGTCAATAGCTAAGGTTTTACAGCGCTCTGAAGTGAGTACTATTTTTTAAGTACTATATTTTCCTGCGCGGGTTACTAGCGCTGACAAGCGCCGTTAAGCGCTTAAAAGTTTCCAGCATGGTTTCCAGCTTTCTTTCTGCATAGCGTCTAGTGACGCAGAGCGGCAGAAACGGATATGTAGTGGACGTAATATAAACGTAATATAAACGTAATATCGCAGGAATGTGCGATGCGAAGCAGATCGGAAAGTCTTGCGGTGCGTTCGTGCGAATTCACAGATATTTCCGATGCGATGCGAATTCGCGGTTTTGTGACATACAAACATAGGGCGTATTCAGAAAGAAAGCTGGAAACTTATAAGCGCTTACCGTCCGCGTCGCTTGGCGCGCTTTCTGAATACACCCATACAGGTGAAGCTAATAAAAGCGTGTTAAAGTAGTTTTGACCAACTAACTTCCTTTGTATAAAAACTAAAAAGCTTTTGAATGTTTTTTGTTTTAATTATTATCAATAAATTCAACTGTCATACGTAATATTAATTATGACTTGGCTAGTAAAGATAGAGTAGAGAATACTGGAGCCCAGAACCGCGCTAAATAAATATAAAGCGTTAAAATTTCTTTTTTTTTAATTTTATAATAATTTCAGGGCTGAAAGTTTACCTAGTAATGTGATTACTGTACCAGACAACTGCCCTCCGGGACAAGAACTTGTGAATGGAGTATGTCGTGATATCTGGAGGATATTATTACGGTGAGCTTTCACAACCATATTCACACAATCAACACCGGTGTTTAATCATTTTTTAACAAATATTTAGATTCTATTCCTGGCTAGGAATGTTGCTTATTTTGCAAAAGTACCAATTTATTATCTACTAGCTTCTGCCCGCGGCTTCGGCCGCGTGGTGTTTTAATAAAAGGTAGCCTATGTTCTTTAGGGTCTTAAGATTGTCTGTGCCAAATTTCATCAAAATCGGTTGAGAGGTTTAAGCGGGAAAGCGTAACAGACAGACAGACAGAGTTACTTTCGCATTTATAATATTAATATTAAAGTAGGGATGTTCTGTACTAATAACCGCTTTAACGAGAGTGTTTGTTTATATTTTTGATCGAGCTAATATCAGAAACTGGAGAAGGAAGAAGGGATTTAAAAAATCCCCGTTGGATTTATACGTGATCCCTATATGTCATGAAGGCTCTATTCTAATGTTCTATGGCTCTATTACTTGATTTATAATAATTAAATATCGTTTCAGAACCGAAGGTGTGCCTAGCAATGTTATTTCTGTACCAGACAACTGCCCTCCAGGACAAAAACTTGTGAATGGAGTATGTCGTAATATCTGGAGATCTAATATTTTGAAGTAAATACCGACAACTTAAAATAACTTCACTATAGTCCATACTGTGAAATATTTACTTGTAAAATTTATTGGAGCAGCTCAAATTGGCGCATAATATCAACCGAAAACGATACAACGCATAGAAAATTTAAAAATAAAAATTACTTAAATGATATATTTTTTTTTTTTCAATTTTCTACGTTTAGTTATAAGTCAAAATTTTGTAAAAGTATTTGTGATTAAACGTATTTTCTTTCTTGCTTTCTTTCAAATGCAAATAAAACATATTTTTTTAATTCTTTATAACTACAATGGTTAATTATATTTTTAAAAGATTTAAAAAAAAATTATGCTACCACTTGATTTTAATCGCTAATTTCTAGAGTTCTAGTTATGCGTGCTAGCCTTAACCACAGAATAACTAGTAGCTAGCCACAGAAGCTTTTCTTCGCAATGGTTTCCTACTTGTTGGTATAATGCTCTAAGATGCTAGTAGACTACCAATTGAATTAGCTTTTAATTTTAAAATAAGATAAGTAAATAAGGCAATCTACCTATATATATAATATTTATTATACGTATAGTTATTAGTTAGGCACTTCTACGAAATTCTTTATAAATATTTTGTTATCTTTGTTATTAGCACAGGTTATTAGGTACAATCAGTGTTATTAATTTCATTTTTATCAATAAAGAATAGGCTATACTCAAATCTATTATTGATAAGAACACCAATACGTATTAAATGAATTATAATTATTCATGTCCTTTGCGATCGCTATTCTTACGGGGGCGGGGCATTTACAAACGATGCCTTACTTTTAAATGATTTGGGAGTATGAAAAATATATTTTTTCCTTCTTTTCGCCGTATTCAATGTGCACACAAAATTTCATTAAAATCGGTCCGGTCGTTAAGGAGTTTGGTAAAACACCACAACACGACTATTTTATACATAACTAGCTTACCGCCCGCGGCTTCGCCCGCTTTGTCTAAAACCTAATAAATTATATACTAGAACCTTCCTCTTGCATCACTCGTTCTATTAAAAAAACCGCATCAAAATCCGTTGCGTAGTTTTAAAGATTTAAGCATACATCGGGACATAGGGACAGAGAAAGCGACTTTGTTTTATACTAGTTATGCAGTGATGATACACATAACATTTGATTTGCAGAATTATGCGAATAAGAACTGTGTAGTGCGATGTTTCTTTATAGGATTCCGTACCGAAAGTGACATTAGAAATTTTTAGAGAAAATCAATGAAAATATAACTAATATTGAAAAGTTATTTTTAGCAAGTTTTTGCTCGAAATTAATTCTCAAAATGAAATTTATTTTCATGATGTAAGATCATATAAAAATACAATAAAGAAAAATAATCCTAAAATTAACTACCTAATTTGAGCGAAACCTGTGGCGAAACCTCTTTACGAGTCCGATTCGCAAACATGATTCTTTTAATTTATTTAAAATATTACATGATAGTCGTTGATATTTATCTACATTTTGTAACACGTTAAATATCCAGGTTCTAGGAAAATGATAATTGCTTACTTACTTCATTTAAAGGACAGATAAAACTATTAGGTATTACGATAATTGAGTAATCAATCAGCATATATTGAGAAAACAAACGCATCTATTTACCTAGGTATATGTTATTAATTTTATACTAAATATAAATTATCTACTGATATCTAATAATGACATAACACATCTATTGTATTCTTAGAAGATTCTTTATATCATAAGATTAAAGATACCAATGTTGAAAATATATCTGTCGCCGTTATCTGGTTGAATCTGCTATTTGATTGAATGTCTAGCGCGTTGATAATGAAGACATACAATTGAATCACTAGGCCGAACGTTGATCACTCAACGTCCAACTAGTTAGGATATTGTAACATAACCGATTGAAGAGGGCGGATATAACTCCCGAGAGTTAACTAGACAACCGAGACAGTCGGCATATTTTTGAAATAATATGACTAGCTCGTTCATTGAATGACGACAAAATTTTCTTGTTCCAAACATCCACAAGAAGACGGTGACGAGCTCCTATTTCTGTGTACTTGAAAAAAAAACACTAACCTATCATAATGTACCTCCTTGTCCAACGACTATGCTAATTAATGATGTTCAGTCAAGACGTTGAACGTTACATTAATGATTAAGCAATTTGACTAGTTGTCCATTAGTCATTCAATTAAATGTCGTCATTCAATGAACGCGCTAGTCATTCAATCAAAAAGCAGATATACAACCATGACTGCGACATATCCACTGCCTTATTAAAAGTTATAATACACTAGCGGTCCGCCCCGTCTTCGCCTGTGGTACATATTTCGCAATAAAAGGTAGCCTATGTTCTTTCTCAGGGTCTAAAGATTATCTGTGCCAAATTTCATCAAAATCGGTCCAGTAGTTTATGCGTGAAAAGTGAAAACCATACATACATACATACATACATACAAACCTTTCCTCTTTATAATATTATTATAGTATATAGTATAGATAAGTTATACTTGTGTTTATGTTTACATCTTGTTTGCACCTATTATGCTACTGTAAGTGTAATCCATTCAGTCGTTCTTGAGAGATTATTTATTTTGATGTGATAAATTTCAGGCAATCCCAAAGGCGCCAAATTGATGGGATTATCTTGTCGGAAATAAAATTTGGAGTGGGCAATAAAAACATAATAAGCGTCCCATCGCAATGTCCTTCTGGATACCGACCGGACGCCAACGGAATATGCCGCCCAATCCTAGATTGAACCCATTGTGCTATTATTATTGAACCACACTTAATCGTATACCGACCGTACAGCACTTGGAAAAGTATATATATTCAGCTTGTAAAACTCAATAATTAAAAAAATATGTAAATAAATAAATATTTAACATAAAGTATATTGTAACATATGATTCGGCTATTGTATTATATTATATTCTATTCATTTCAAAATTCAAATATTTGAATTATACTAATAAATGTATACAGTACAAAAATAATTGCCAGCCTGCGATTTAATAAAAATATTTGATTCGGTTAACAAAGAGTTTTATTTTTCATCTCATATTTTCAAGTTCTCAACATGAATAGATTTTTGTTTTCTTTCTTAACTTGTACCAAAAGACGCAGTGCGGCCTGACTGGCAACCTAGTCGATATAATATAGCTATATTCTCCTAATCCATACTAATATTATAAATGCGAAAGTAACTCTGTCTGTCTGTCTGTTACTTAATCACGCCTTAACTACTGAACCAATTTGCATGAAATTCGGTATCTAGAGATATTTTGATACCCGAGAAAGGACATAGGATAGGTTTTATCCCGGAAATCCTACGGGAACGGGTTTTTCTTTGAAAACGCGGGCGAATCCGCGGGCGGAAAGCTAGTTATAAATATAAACATAAAATTTAGGTTTTAGCAAAAAAACGATGAACGCACTAATCCAGCTGTGGGATCTTAGACTGAGTGTGAAGTCCCATGTCCCCTAGTGGGGTAAGGGGCAGATGCATTATACATCTCTATCACTGATCGAATTTCTTTAGAGACAAGTAGGTGATCAGCCTTCTGTGTCCTGCCAGACCGAGACATTTTTTTTTCTTCGTCTCCACCGAGAATCGAAGCCAGGACCCTTCGGTTTTACGCTCACGCGTCAACCACTGTACCAAGGTGGCGGTCATGTTAGGATGAACTTGACCTATCAAGTCCATATTAATTTAGACTTTAGAGACATTTTACCACCTACAATATCACTAACTCCCCAATTCACAAACTTTTTTAGATTAGTCAATCACGTCAAGATCGTCGGGTTTGATAAAATAAAGTAGAAATCGCATTGGAAAGTACCTATTTAATTTGTACAGATTTTTATCTAAAATATTTACGTAATTTGTTGTAGGTATTAAATCTATTAAGCCGTGTGATACGATCACACTTAGGTACTTATATAATGATTTGCATTATTGATAAACATTGGAAATAAAGAAAACCGCTCACTCACGTGCATGTACCTACACTAATCTGTGCATGTACACAGTGAGAAGAAAGTAAATACGTAGCTACCTGTATCCGTATATGTGCTTCTAAAATATTCTGTTTACGTTCCAAATTGAACGCGCTAATCTCAGAAACTACTGGTCCAATTTGAAATTTATTTCTACAACTAACTACAACGGTAAAACTGCGAGGCAAAGCTTGTGTATAATAAATTATAAAAAAAAGCATTTTCCAGTAATTTCAAGTACCTACCTATAACATGGTTCCATGAAATAAGACGAATATTATTATAACGTATTTGTGATCGTTTGCATAGTAAAAAGAGAGAAGTCCTTCTAATCACTACATAGTATAAAACAAAGTCGCTTTCTCTGTCCCTATGTCTCTTTGTATGCTTAAATCTTTGATTTTTTTTTTTAATAGATAGAGTGATTCAAGAGGAAGGTTTTAGTATATAATTTATTTGGTTTTAGACAAAGCGGGCGAAGCCGCGGGCGGTAAGCTAGTCTACACTAATATTATAAAGAGGATAACTTTGTTTGTTTGTTTGTTTGATTGTAATGAATAGGCTCATAAACTACTGGACCGATTTTAAAAATTCTTTCACCATTCGAAAGCTACATTATCCACGAGTAATATAGGCTATATATCATCAGGCTAAGACCAACAGGAGCGGAGTAATGCGGGTGAAACCGCGCGGCACAGCTAGTAATATTATAAATGCGAAAGTTTATGATGATGTGTGTGCAGGGCCGGATTTAGGGGAGGGCAAACGGGGCGAAGGCCCGGGGCCTGCACAAGCAGGGGGCCCCCACAATAGAGACTTCGGAAAAAAAAATCTTTCAAATTCCAACTAGTAAAACTAGTAAACATCTTTTCCTTTGATATTTTTTTTCACTTTTACCTTTACCTACAGCCATTACATAAGTACATGATTATTTGATTATATTAATCTTAAATATTAACAGAAATCATTGATCTATATTTGTTCACTCTAATCAGGCAATCAGTGAAATATCAAAATCTCAAATGGCCCTGATAAGCACTTCCAATTTACTACCCATCTTGAGGGAGTACCCCAATGGCTCAATGGCTCAGTGGGGTGGTACTTGCCCGCAACCTCGGAGGTTGGGTATTCGATTCCGTGAAAATCTGCACGCTGCAGCAGAGGCATTGGTGAAAGTGTATACGGATGATTTAGAGCCTAGTCTTGGTAATGAGTTGGTTCAATTTGTGTCTTTGATTGATTCATACAAAAAGGACTATGGAAAAGATCAATCGCCGGAACTATTTTACTACAAAATTCTCGAAGATCGAAAGGAGAATGGCGAAACTGGGCCTAACTGTTACAGAAATCATAATATATTTAAAATTCATTATGTTAATTTTAATAATTATTTGTAAAATATTTACTTCTGATTCTATGGGAAAACAAATCTTTGAAAAAAAAATAATTCGTTCACTACCGGTCTTATCAAGCAGAGATGTCAGTGTTGTCAGAAGTAAAATAGTCAAATATATAGATTAATACCACATACGAATGAATGTTTATTAATTTTCATTTTTAGTTTTATTAAATTCAAATGCTATAAAAATTAGAAGCAAAACTTAACTTTTTTTAACACACATCTTAATTTATTTAGGTCATTCTATAAAATAAAAACATATTTTACTCAATCAATAATAACTATAACCTTTTTATTTAGGTAGCTGGCCATTAATAAATGTCAAATTATTAATCATAATTGTGTCAGTGATGAGTGATTTGTTATGTTTGTTGTTTGACTTTTGAGTGAAGTTTTAGTAACGTTATATTCAAAATTGCCTTAATCGTCTATTTTTAAGATTTTTACTCTAAAGATATTATTTGAATTGATTAGTCTTATTATGAAAGCGAATCCTGATTCATCCATTTATAAAGATATAAGAAATGTACCTACCTAGTGATTGTTGATGTTTTGGTAAGTTAAAATGTGTGTTGAATAATATGTGTTGGATCCAATATTTGTATTACCTGACTGTTCTACTGTTACACTATTATTAACTAGACAATGTAGATAGAAAATAAACTTACCTGGACCTAGAAAAAGGCAATGCAATTCATTTAATTCAAGCAAACTAACTTTTATTTTTGTTACTTTACACCCCAATATCTCTGCTATCCCATAGAACAGATCTATAATTATTATATTCATAGAATCTGTATATTTTTATCTATTTAATCCCCTATAAATCATCAGTGTAACGATCAGGCCCAGAGTCCTATGGGAGTTTGCCATTCTCCAAACAGAGCTACATTCCCAAACCTCGAAATTGCATTGAGAATGTATTTGGTCTTGATGGTATCAAATTGCACTGGAGAGCGCTCATTTTCAAAAATGAAAATTATAAAAAACTAGCTTACCGCCCGCGGCTTCGCCCGCTTTGTCTAAAACCTAATAAATTATATATGTACTAAAACCTTCCTCTTGAATCACTCTATCTATTAAAAAAAAAACCGCATCAAAATCCGTTGCGTAGTTTTAAATATTTAAGCATACAAAGGGACATAGGGACAGAGAAAGCGACTTTGTTTTATACTATGTAGTGATAGGCTTCGAACCACGATGGGACAAAACCGTCTATCAAAGCTTTCTCTCCTGAGCATTGAAAGCGATTTACTCCGAGAACTGGATTTCAGCGAAATCATCAACGATTTTTCGGCAAAAAAAGCTCGAGAAAGGTTCCGTTCGTTATCACTAAAATTTAGTTCAGATAATTCATGTTTCCGATTATATTTATATGCGTTTGTTAAATACTAAGAGAATCTACTTGGTTTCACAATAAATTATTTATTGAAAAACTCGACTGAGAAAAATTGTTCATTTTATTTGGAAAATAATTTGGGGCGAGGGGGCCTCCACTCCTTTGTTGCCCCGAGGCCTCTGGACCTCTAAATCCGGCCCTGTGTGTGTGTGTTTGTTAGGTACTCTTTCACGCAAATACTACTGAACCGATTACAATGAAATTTAGCACACATATAGAGGGTAACTTGGATTAACACAAAGGATAGGTTTTATCCCGGAAATCCCACGGGAACGGGAACTATGCGGGTTTTCCTTTGAAAACGCGAGCGAAGCTGCGGGCGGAAATCTAGTATGTTATATTCGAAAAAAGGTAGATCACACCGTTTGTAATCCATACTAATATTATAAATGCGAAAGTAACTCTGTCTGTCTGTCTGTTACTCAATCACGCCTAAACTACTGAACCAATTTTCATGAAATTTGGTATGGAGATATTTTGATACCCGAGAAAGGACATAGGCTACTTTTTATCCCGGGAAAATGACGCAATCCCGGAAATCCCACGGGAACGGGAACTATGCGGGTTTTTCTTTGACTGCGCGGGCGAAGCCGCGGGTGGAAACCTAGTACTTTGTATATACATATACGCGGAGCACTTGGCCACGCCCGGCCTCCCGTTCATGTACGAACGCACGCACACAACGCCGCTCGGTTCCCTCTCTGCGCTCTGTTACCGGTCGCCGGCCGGTCGGGGTCTCGTGCTTAAAAAATGTACTTAAAAATTGCATTGATATTATTTTTTATTAATATTTAATTGTGATAATATTCAAATGTTTGGATTATTATAAGAGTACTTTGTACCACAGGTACTACCATGGTACCTACCTACTACCACAGACTAATAATAATATACTACGTATACAACTACTACCAAACAAAGCTCATTTCAAAGATTCATAGATAGGTATTTCTTATCTTAACTATATTTCTATCGTTTCTTAATTTTATCAGAATTCCGTATCTTGAGTATTATATTGCTTTGATAATACATCACAGTATTAATATGTAGGTACCTAGTTACATCAGTTGTAAATATAAACACAATCATATTATTACAACAATAAATACACATGCATTTATCAAAGTAAATTGGTACATAAGGTTCTCGATCACGTAGAAACCTGATTAGAAGGACAATTATGAATTAATTACCTACGTTACAATTTATAATATCACTAAATAGTATATTAAAACAAAGTCGCTATCAGTCTGTCCTTCCCTATGTATGCTTTGAGCAGAGCTGCAGAGCAGAGCTATGCTGCGAAAATGTAATAGCGATGCTGTGAAAGTCTCCAACCGTTTCCACTGATACTATAATATAAGCTACGTAATGGTACGGGAAGGGGAGGCTGTGCTATGAAGATGCGCCTCCGCAAAGTAACTGTGCGAGGAAAATGCGCAGCTCGAACTATGTAATACAATGTAATATATCGATAGTAGGCTCTGCTCTGCACATAGCTATACTACTCTCGCGACAATCCATAGCACGCATCTATAGCACGCATCCATAACAATCATCCATAACACACATCCATAGCACGCATCCTTCCATTTAAAAAAATCTAAGTTGAATCCGTTTCCACCAGTGCAGTGCTAAGCTATAGAGTATATTGGTCCATGGCCATGGCTATGCGCATCAATGAATATGATCAGTGGATATCAAACGCATCCACAGCAACGTAGCATAGAACATCTCTGGTTGAAAAGCGGTATTTTTTTATTTGAGTATAGTTTTAGCTTTAGTTACCAGTTTGCCACTGCTGCATTTTCCGCTGCTCCTACGATAAATTACAAGAGAGACAACTGCCTTTAAATTGGCGAATATCTGGAGAATCGTTAAGTAACGCGCGAATATAAGTTATGAAAATTGTACGAAAATAAGAAAGACCCCATTTAACTTTCATATATATACAGGGTGTAATCGTTAAGTGTGCACAGGCGATTATTCCGTAACTATTACAGATATCAAAAAACTTTAAACTGATATCGAAAGTATTTAACCTAATGAGTAAAATGGCCATAATAAATTTTTAAAAATAAAACGAGAAATATCTAAAAAATTTACTTGAAACCCTCCCATACATTTAGTATGAGATACGAATATCCCATGTACATGGGTTGATCCAAAAGTAATGATAATCAATATTAAACAAGGTCATTACAGTTATAATAATTATGTAGTTCTCTAGATAGTCTTCTAACTAGAAAATATACTTCAATATTTTTTTTCCTAAACTTAAAAAAAAAACTTTGACTTCATCCACAAAAACCCCTCCATGCGGCCCCATCACTTCGCTGTCGTCTTAAAATAATTTATTGCTAAGAAAGTGTTTCTTGTGCCGAGGAAAGAGATAAAAGTAAATAGGAGCTAGATCTAAAAAATAGGGTAGGTGTTCAAGCATTTGGAATGCCGATTTTTGAATGGCAGCCATCGCAACTGACGCTTTGTGATCTGGTGCGTTGTCTTGGTGAAACAGCGTTCAGGTCCGCAGTTTGCCATGTCTCTTTTCCTTACTAACCTACCGCAATCTTTTAATTTGGTCTTTTAGTAAGAGCCCAATAAAGTGGCTACCTTTTTAAAATATTCCACCATAATTATTCCTTCAGCGTCCCAAAAAACTACCGCTTTAATCTAACCTACTGATTTTCACTTTGAATTTCTTCATCGTCACTTTGGAAGCTCGCATCCAGGACATTGATTGTTTTTTGGTTTCAGCATAAACATGGTGAACTCGGGTAACGTCCATGATCACAAAACGTGACAAAAAATTATCCTGATATCATTAAAAATTTAGAAATTTACCCTCTACATGTCGAATCGTTGTTTCTTCTTTTCGTCGGGAAACATTCTGGCACGCACGGTTCACATTCAAATTAATGTAAATAATTGGAAACGTGGCCTGTTGATATGATTTTTTTGTGATTACTTAGTGAATACATGAGCAAGCAAAAAACATTTATTTTATATTTTTATGTGCACAGGAAATACCCAATTATCATTACTTTTGGATCAACCTAGTACATTTAATATGAAAGATTTTAGCTTTTTCTTTCTTTTTTTGGTTTTCTGCTTTAATTACTTCGCAAATTTGAAGGGAAGTTCATTTAGAAACTGTAAATAGAGCTCCTCATTGTATTGCACAATGAGGACATCACTTCGAAAATCTGCTATGAATACAAAATGTATGGGAAATAAAATGTATGGGAGCGTTTAATGTAACATTTTTGGATATTTCTCGTTTTATTTTTAAAAATTTATTATGGCCATTTTACTCATTAGGTTAAGTACTTTCGATATCAGTTTAAAGTTTTTTGGTATCTGCAATAGTTACGGAATAATCGCTTGTGCACACTTAACGATTACACCCTGTATATTAAAAGTACTCTGTGGTCCGCTGATTTGCACTATTTGTCACTTTTGAGGTCACTTTTGATTGTACCATAATTTGACATTTAAAATGTTGACAGTTTGACACATCATACAATTCTATGCACTTTCAATTCATAGATCACGAACTTATTTTCGAAATTTTATGATATTTAATTGGTTTATGCGAAAATGAATTGGAAATATCAAAATCTAATATAATGTTAAAATTATAAGTTATATCAAATATCAACGATGAATAGCTTACATGTTATTTATGTTTTATGACTCGCCGCTGGTTTTTATAATATGTTTCTTGTGACCAAATCAGTGTTATAAACAAAACATTTAATACCATGTCGGAAGTAAAAGGAACAAAGGCTCTTGAATTATGGTGCAAACGTCTGGTGAAAGACTGTCCTGATGTTCAAATAGATAATATGACAACATCCTGGAGAAATGGAATGGCGTTTTGTGCACTTGTGCATCACTTTAGGCCCGATTTAATGTATGTATATTGACTTATTTAGAGCGAAATTCGGATAAAATTTAGAATATGGACCGTCGAGTTGGATATCGGCGATTTTATAGTGATAAGATAAGACTCTGAGAAGTAATTTTACGAAGTTTCAACTTGCGCAGCCGCGTATTTTTTTTATAATAAAATAAACAAATTTGTTTAATTTTGTACTACTTTTCGTAATTTTGACGTTGACAGATGCTTGTCACTAGCAAAGGATTCACTCATACAGCTTTAGTGATATTTTTATCACAATAATACTTTATTAAATACATAAATTGATAGTTATTTTAGTATAATTGTATATAAAAGAAATTAAAATATGTTAAATTGGTTAATAATATTTAAAATTCATTAAAATAATTGTGTTTTATTATATTTCCTCTAAAATATAAACATATTGGATAATAATAAGCACAAAGTTAAATAAAGTATTTTAGTAAAGATAAAGAAATTACACAAAACACTAGTTTACATATAGCCACATCAGCAATGTAGCTGCTCGGCTATTAATTAATAATTCAGTTCAATTACATTTAATTATAATTCAATTTAAGTTAGTAATTCTAATAATAATATTACAATTATGGGTAATGTAACACACATAAATCCATTACACAAAAGATGAGCAGTCACATAACCAAATCTGTCAACCCCGACTCCACGTGGTCCTTCCGCTCTTACCCCTAGAGTGTATAAAAAAATCCGGAAGCGCGGAGGGAGAGCAGCCCTCGCCCGCTGTAGCTAAGCGCAGGCACCGTACGAGCTGAAGCGGCTGAGGCTGGTCGCCGAAGGCGACCAAACAGCCGAAGCTGCGTAGGCGAGCTAGGTGCCTGTACTTAGCTACGCAAGGGTGATAGGGCTGCACTTCCCGAAGCGCTGGAGCAGAAGCAGAAGCAATATAGTGCAACAATTTGGTTATGGAGGGAGTTTGGGAGTGGAGGGAAGGGAAAGTTTTATCCTCCCCTCCATTATTTGTCACTTTAGGCCCAATTATAACCTCAAACTTTGACCTTGAATATCTCAGGAACTACTGGTCTGCGCGGGGGGGGAGTGGTACCGAGGAGTTCCCCCCGACCCCCCCTCCCCTCCCTCACCCCTCCCCGCCCCCCCATCGACGGTCCATATTCTAAATTTTTACCCGAAATTCTTAATCTAAACCTCCAACAATTTTTTATTTATATGCTGTACCTATTAATTACAAAAATTTCAGAGATCTGTCAAAATTAGATCCTGAGAACATTTACGAAAACAATCGTTTGGCATATAGCATTGCCGAAAAGCATTTAGGCATTCCAGCATTGTTAGACCCTGAGGATATGGTAGAAAACGATGTGCCAGATAGACTGTCAGTACTAACATATTTGTCTCAGTTCTATCAGCGACTTGGACACACAGGTGAGTGAATGAATTATTACTAATCTTACATGAACCTAATTAAGTAATGCTTGACAAATGTATGCCTACATGTATTTCACATATGTAACATTGAAGTTACAGAGATTTTAACACATTCATTTGCTTTACAGTAAATACAAAGGTTTCAGAAAGTGAGTCAAAATCATCGCCATCTTCCCAATCAACAGTTAGTATATCACAAATTTACATATGCATAGAAATGTATCTTGATAGTATGTGCCTGCTTATGTAGCACTTATGTGTTGTCATATTTATTTTTATTCTTTGAACTTCTTTCTACTCTTTTTATTCAATCTTGTAGACACCAATCAAGTTTGGAAAAGTGGCTCTGGACAAATGTGCCGCTTGTGGACTTCCTGTATACCTAGCACAAAGACTTATTGTGTCACAGAAACTGTACCATAGACAATGTTTCCGTTGTTCCAAATGTTCTGGACATTTGAATCCTAAAAACTTTCATGTTATCAATGAAAATGAATTCTCTTGTGATACTTGTAAAAATGAAAAGAATATATCCAAATATCTTAACAATAATGATCAAATGGGAATGCTGGCATTCACTAATGATACATGTAGCTCAAACCAAGAAATCTTAAAGGGTGACTTAAAGGTTACAAGAGATAAACAAAGACCCCAGTCAATATTAGGTAAGATTTTCTTAATTTTTCTCTTTCTTTCACCTGCATGTGTTTGTATGTTTTGTTTGTGTGTGTGTTATAACAACATAATATTATTGCAATAAAATTGTAATTGGGACATTACAACTTATTGAATGTTGCATGTGCATAATGTTACAATAATTCTTTATTGCATCAATTATTGCATTTCTGATATGAACAGGTAAAACATTTCAAATAAAGCAGTGACATTCAATAAAAATCATAATGTGATAAATCTAAATAAATGTTTTAATAAAAGAAATTTTAGCAGAATATACTTTTAAAATGTGAGTATTACATAAAATTGTTTTATATATTCATGTAACCTATAAGTTACTTATATCAATAATGAATTTGAACCCAATGTAAAACAAAACACATACATTATTTAAAACTATTTGTACAGAGTACTTATTACCTCAACTAAATATTATATTAGTCTATTGTGTATTATTTCAAGGATTAATATGTTGTTTCAGAAAAAATAAATATGTTTGAGAACATAGATAAAGATATCAGTATTGAAAGTAAATTAGGAAATATTAGTATAAAAGATAATTTATATAATAATAAATATAAGGATATACACAGTGCTAATAATATTAGCAGTTCTAGTACTAAAACAGAGGAACCTGGTATTATTGAAAGTGCTCATAGTGTAACAGATGGAACTGATGATAAACTAATGAAAAAAGAAAATGAAATATTGCACAGAACAACTCCTGAGAAAGTTTATAAAAGTAGTATTGATAAACTAAATTTTTTACAAACACAATTAACTGAACAAGAAAATGAACCCCAAGCAAAAGAAATAGAAATAATTAAGCCGGAGATCGAAGATGATTTAACAAAAAGTGTTCCAAAGAATGATATTACTTCCTTAAATGATTTAAAAAGTAACATAACTGATGACAGTAGGTTAGCTCAAAGCACAAAGAAAGAATTAGACACAGACTTGATAAATGATAACTCTCATACGGATTTGGATATATCTACTCAAAAGGAGACAGAAGTAAAAATTAATGTACCTCCAAGAAGAAAAAAAAATAGTGCATTCAATAAAAAAATTGAATGTGACAATGAAGAGAAAATAAAGAAAATCAATAAGGATTATCCTGAAGATTTAAATCCATTCTCGGATGAAGAGGATGAGGTTAGTAAATATATTGATGAACACTTAGAGTCCTTTAAAGTTTATTTAGTCATAATATTTCTTGTATACCTAATGTTTATCATATTTTGTACTGAATATATTATTATACATTATAATAACAAAATATAGTATATGTAATAAAATAACTAGCGCCGTCCGCCCCGGCTTTGCCTGTGGTACTCATAATCCAATGGTGAAATATATTTTTGTTGGATCAGTGGATCCTGATTTTAGCGCGTTCAAACAAACAAACTTCTCAGATTTATATTATGAGTATAGAAGTTAAGCAGTGGATGTATTTTACCGTGTATTTTGCAGCCTGAGCCTCCATCACAAAGGAGAGTGAGTACCAACCCATTTGGAAGCAGCGATGAAGAAGATGATGCTGTCCCGCCTATAGCTTCTCCACCGAAAATACCTGATGTACAATCATCAACACCCATGTTAGTGTATTTAAATTTAAGCTAATTTATAGCCTGAAAATCTTCATATGAGTATATTTTTTTGAAGTGAAACTTCTTTATCGGGGGTTGGAAAAAAATTTAGTGTAACATTTTTCCGTTACGCGCCATCTTTGATTCGACGTATTTCTGTAAAGTTGCATATAGTAAATTATTTTTTGAAAAATAAGGTCATAAAGAAGTTTCACTTCTTACGTGTGTACACTAGTACACGCACACATTTTTTTATTTATTCCATAATTTTAACTAAACAGTTGTATTATGCGAACTTGAAATGTATTGGGAAAATATTTAACTTGATTTAAATATAACCATTGTTACAGTAAACGACACATAACAGCATATAACCCATTTTGGTCTGATGGTGAAGAACCTTCTTCGGATGAGGAATACGACAGTATGAGGTCAGTAATATAAAAATAATGAAAAATTATGTACATATATGAAATAATGAGGGAGTTGCAACATTTTTTATATTGCAACATTCTTATCATATACTTAATAGATACTGTTAGTATTATCAAATGACTGTGTAATTAATCTTATAAGCATGCTATAGCATTACCATATACTGACACATGCTTATAAGTTGTTATACTTAATTAATTATAAGCAAACATATTATTTGCATAATTAATATGATAAATATTTATTAAATTTATTTATAATATTAGTTCCTTTTACTTACTAGGCGCTCGCTCTGGCTTTGATCAGGTTTCCACGGCTGCAAATTATTTTAATTAATTATTTTATAGAGGTGTCAGGTGAACAAAATATAAAGTCACTAGTTATCATTTGGTGAAAAAAAAAACATTTTAATAAGTATTATGTAGATGATCATCATATTTAATAATATACTGAATATGCTAGATGCGGCTCTTTCCATTTCCACCAAAGAAGCTATGAACAATCTCGACTAACAAAACTTTCGATAACAATAATATTCAACCAAATTAACAATGTCATTTTCTACAAAACAGCGCAAACTTATAGCATAAGTGGTTCAAAATTAAATAAAAATACAACAATATAACATTTTATCTGCTCTCGTATTTTGTAAATCAAGAGTGTTATTGATAAATATTATTTAAGTATTTATTTAAAACTAGCTCACTGGGTTTCACCCGCGTGGCTCCGCTCCTGTTGGTCTTAGCGTGATGATATAATATAGCCTATAGCCTTCCTCGATGAATGGGATATCTAACACCGAAAGAATTTTTCAAATCGGACCAGTAGTTCCTGCGATTAGCGCGTTCAAACAAACGAACTCTTCAGCTTTATAATATTACTATAGATTAACTTGTATGAATTGTTTGCTATTTCCAGTAGCATGCACAAATCGCCTATCACGGCTAGCACACCGAACCTGCCATCAAGCACGCCGCGCCGCAGGAAACCGAAAGCACCGCCGCCACCCGTCATCAGTATTAGTGAACATCATGATATGCCAGCTACGTCTATGGATGATGTGGCCAGTCTATCCTCTATGAGCTCACATACCTCCACTGCACATTCTGACCAGGTATTGTCTATTGGTGTATTATCGCTACT
>CAJQZM010040451.1:49284-59928 GCA_907164665.1 Colias nastes | reverse complement strand
GTTAACTGTTATGTTCGTATGTTCCTTTTAAAATCTTCTTAAAACTTCTATAAATTAAATTATATTTTAAACAAACTAATAAATATAAGTTTTGCGCGCCCTTGGAGTCCTTAACGTATTTTTTTTTTATCGTAAAATCTATGTTATCTGCTAAGAATTGCAAAAAAGTTTTCTTTTATACATACTGAATTACTTAAGTAAAGAAAAATCCAACAACTCATTTACTCGTATATGATCATATACTATTTTTTTTATTCACAGGTAGACATTTCTCCAGAGGAATTCCACAACAGTATCAAATCAGAAGTGGCAGTACATTCCGACATCAAGCCATTCACTGAGGCTCTTTCACAGAAACTTGCCAGTAAGAAGTTCTCATTACAACCCAATAATAATGCTTGGTGGCAGTCGTTGAAGGAAAAACAGAAGAAAAATACTGAATTTGTTGAGGTGAGTTATTGAAAAATATTTAACGATTAAAATATCAATTAACTACGCTGAATAATAATCGTTACATATTATAATTCAAACTTGAGTTGTGAATTAATTTAGATTTTGTTATGTTCATTCTATGGAAGAAGTACCTTATCCTTTGTTTTAGCTAATCACAAATAGAGAAGCAAAAAACAAAATCAAAAGCACACAAACTTTTTATTAGTAACTATGACGCTGAAATATATATATTTTTTTTATTTACAGGCGCAAGCAAACAACAAAACACTGCCATTAAATTACTACGCCGTGTTTAAGGCAGTTCAAGCTTATATTCCCAAAGATTCAATAATAGTCAGCGAAGGAGCAAATACTATGGACATTGGTAGAGGAATGCTACTTAACAATCAAGCCAGGAATAGACTGGACGCTGGTACTTTTGGAACTATGGGGGTAAGTTAATTAACGTGTCAAATAGATATATGTTAAATCTATGTTAAATAATATATGTTATAGTTAATATTATAAAGCTCGAGAACGCGCTAATCTCAGGAACCGATTTGAAAAATTATTTTGCTGTTAGATAAGCCATTCATCAAGGAAGGCTATAGGCTATATATTATCATCTCGCTACGACCAACAAGAGCGGAGCCACGCGGGTGAAACCGCGGAGCGCAGCTAGTTGTAGATAATAAGATCGCCTGCTTCAGCAATGTTAACAATAATTTTAGTGCTATAAGTTAAAAATTATTCACTCAATTGCAATCTGTTTTTTGCACCAAAGGTTTTTTTATTTAAATAAATGGTATCATTGCTTTCCGTTTCTTTAAATCGTTAATTTATCTATATATGTATTTTAAAACTGCATCATTAGTTTTCATCAAAATCAACCTTGTAGACTATTTTCAGCAGTTTACGATACTATTCTAGTAGTTTTTCATTTTGCCTAACACACCCAGTTGAAAATTTTACTCTTGAAATTGATATTTTTGGTTTTATGGCATTCAAATGCTTTATAAATATATAAATTTATAAAGAATAGAAAAAAGAAAAAAATGCGGGAAATACTCTCGTATTACAAGGAACAACAAGTTATTACGATTATATTGTATAATATGAATACACGTGTAATATTATATTTGTATGGTTGCAGGTGGGACCAGCATTCGCGGTAGCATCGGCGATGTGGTGCAGAGACTATGCGCCCAACAAGCGTGTCGTGTGCGTTGAAGGAGACTCCGCTTTTGGTTTCTCAGGTAAACTATAAAACATTTATTTAGATATTATCTACCTAAAAATAACAGAATACGAAAACTTTTCAAACAGTCATTTCGCACCATTGAGGTGCTCTATTATTTATCATGGAACTAGCTTACCACCCGCGGCTTCGCCCGCTTTGTCTAAAACCTAATAAATTATATACTAAAACCTTCCTCTTTAATCACTCGATCTATTTAAAAAACCGAATCACAATCCGTTGCGTAGTTTTAAAGATTTAAGCATACAAAGGGACATAGGGACAGAGAAAGAGACTTTGTTTTATACTATGTATTGATGATGTATTAGTTCTCCTAATTTCCATTAGCTAGAGACACAAACTTTTGAAATCTCTCAATTAAATAAACGTTTATTTATGTTTGTACAATTGAATTATAATAATAATTACCGCCTTACTAATTAAATGTCATATCAATATTTTTACAGGAATGGAGATTGAAACGATGTTCCGCTACAAGCTGCCAGTTATTATTATAATTGTGAACAATAATGGTATATACAGTGGCTTTGATAAAGAAACCATGAAGGATTTCCAGTCTTCTGGCGATATCGCACAATGGTAGGTTGAACATCATGTGCATTTTGGAGTGGAAGAGCAAAATATGTATAAAATACAAAATAATCTGAAAAATTAATTTGTAAAGACTAAAGAAGCATTTTAACTTTTGCTTCAATACAAAGTCACTGAATATATTTCTAATATGTATAAAATACGAGACAAAGATTTATAATCAGTAATGTGTAAAGATGACTATCCATGGCCTTCAATAAAAAGTGACTGAATAATAATAAAGAAAGCGTATTTCTCGTAAAATATTTCTCATTCACTTTCATTTCTGTAACTTACTACTTGTACTTAAATACTAATATATTTATTATAACTTGAAAAACAAACTAATATAAAATCAATTTCCAGTACTCCTCCCACCGCCCTAACCAGCGAGGTTCGTTATGAGAAAATGATGGAAATGTTTGGCAGTTCTGGTCACTTGTGCCGAACTGCGGAAGAAATCGAAACAGCTATCAAAGCCGCTATACAAGTCACAGACAGACCCAGCATTATCAACATATTGATCAGCCCACAAGCCAACAGAAAACCACAAACATTCAATTGGCTTACCGAGTCTAAACTGTAGTTATATTGTTGAAATTCGATCAGATTTTTTATACTTTTATGTTGTTTTTGGTGCTATGTCAAGGAAGCTTATATTTCTATTGTTGGTGAATCGCTTTAATGTATACAATTGTTATGCTCAAATAAAAAACAGGTTAAGGTTTAAGGATAATTTTTATATTGTCTGTCTATTGAGTCATTTATAATGTCACATCACATGTTTGTATATGTTGAACTTAAAATTATATAATAATAAATATATTATTTGTTATAAACTAAATCCCTGTATTTTCTTTAACTTCACTGTAAGCAAATGAATCGGCTGTGTAGGTGATCCAAAGCAAACAGAACATTGCTATTGTTATTTCTTCACACTTTGCTGAGGCAGCCAATCAAGAAGTTTTCTATCACAGTTTGTGCTGAAAACAATAACACAATAATATATTAATGACAAATACTTAAACTATCACAAGGCGAGTTTAATAATTATGTCAAATTTTATATTTATTTGACTTGGTTAAAAAAAATTTGGTCCAAAAACCTCATAATTCCTTCAAGGCCGTATGTGTTGTTTCACCATAGAATTTTTCAGATAATTTCTTATCAAATAAGGAAGTCTTAATTTATTTATTTATTTATTTATTTAATCATTTATTGTACCACACCATTTAATATTACAATGTACAGTATAATATATATTTGTATGGATGCGAAGTACAAAAGGTGACCTTATCGCTTAAAAGCGATTTCTTCCAGGCCACCTAAGGTAGAGGATAGATATATAATACATATAATTAATTTAACGCGGGTGGCTGAAAAAGGAAAAGAGAAAAAAAAAATAATTATATAATCTTAATTATGTTTACAAACATAATTCTTCCTCTTTCCTCTTTGATTGAAAGATCTATTTGAAAAATATTGAATATGAAGTTTTATAGCATTCAAATGCTATTTCTAAATGAGAAAACTTTTAAAGAAAAGAAAAATATCGATCATGAGGCGGGATTCGAGCTCAAGGCGAGGCGGGATTCTTTTTGCCAAACCAGGGCAATGCTTAGCCTCTCGACCACCTGTGATCACATCTGAAGAACATTTTACTTAACACATAACACATCTTGCAATAAAACATGTAAATCGAAAACAATATACGCAGCTCACCTAACTTGCAGTTATTTGTAGTAGTTAGAGTGTAAGCATCTTGATCATAGTCATTGGTGAGTGTGAGATCAGCGCCTCTGATGAGGAGCTCGTTACAGGTGTAGGGGAAATCTGCCGCCGCGGCGTACATAAGGGCTGTGCTACCGGACTGGAACAAAACATGTTAATTTAACTATAATAGAAGTTATAAAGTAAGTATAATCCTGCTAAGATTATAAACATGAAAGTTTTTGAGGATGGATGAATGGACATTCTGTTACTCTTTCACAAAAAAATAGCGAATAAGATAAAGAGAACAAACTGAATAGAGAGTCCATTGTCTATTGAAGAACACCATTTCTAAACTTCCTTCAAACTATGCATGGAAAATTGGAAACAGTTTTTAACATTTTAATATTATTTTTACAAGTTTACTACAGACCACCATTACTCCTATAACTTATTACTTACTGTTGGTCTTAGCGAGATGATAATATATAGTCTATAGCCTTCCTCGATGAATGGGCTATCTAACACCGAAAATTTTTTGTAGTTTCCGAGATTAGCGTGTTCAAACTAACAAACTCTTCAGCTTTATAATATAAGTATAGATACATATAAAATAAAACTTACATCATCTTGTATGTCTGCGTCGGCACCTTCATTCAATAGAAATTTCACAACCTCGTGGTGACCGCCGGCTGCAGCCAGGTGGAGGGCTGTCTCGCCCTCTGGGCCCCGCATGTTAACATTGGCCCCGCACCTTAATATTTACGAGAATTTAATACAATAGAATACTTATTAATGTTTTGATGTTATCAACTTGTTGCTTTTTTGTAAATATAATTATTTATAGGCTAATACAATCCAAATGCCAAGAATTGAAAACAAGCATTTATCATTTAGTTTGAATTTGTATTTTTCTAATATGATAATTTATAAGCAAATGTAATTTAAGATTAAAATTATTTTAAAATTTTTTCTAATAATTATTAAATGTGAAGGCAGTGTTAAAGTTATATCATTTATTACAATTTAAAGATCAGAATTTTTTCATCTATAGAACAGATATTATGTAGGGAAATAAAATATTAATACATATTACCAAGACAATTTAATACACCAAAATATAAAAAATAACATACAACACATACACATGATAACATATTTCGAAAAAATTCGAGAAAAATCAAAATCTAATCCACTTGAGGGAACTATCATAAACAATAGAGACAAAGCAACATCCCTTGAACAAAAGAAGGCCACACACTTACCAAACAAGGTCCTGGCAACTGTTTAATTGCCCATAACTTGCTGCCCAGTGCAGGGCAGTAAGACCATGCTCATCAGTAATATCAACATATTGCTCCAGTTTCACGTCGTCACGGGTTATTTCACCGCGACCTGCCTTCGCGTGAAAGCTACAATCGGGCTGAGGCAGCTCAGGAACCCGCGCCTGCGTGTTACCTACAAACACGACCTTGAATACTTCACAACTAATTCAAATCCTTCAAAATAGATAATCGATAAGAATCCTTATAATGCGCTAAGGGCACGGGTAAAATTCAAAGGTCACCTCTTTGTAAATTTGTCAATGCTGTACACTGCACCGATTTATACGGCGTAAATGCACTCTTTCTAACTCCGTTTAAATTGGGCGCCCATCGTTGATATCCACCGCTGCCACTTTTACTACTATCTTGACTTCCAGAATCGAATTCACATTTAAAATTCTCCAAGTTCTCTTGCTTCTCTTGTTTTATATCAAAATTCTTTTCTTCGTTTTTAACAGAAATACCTTCTTCCATTTTTGCTCTATCGCTTACTTTTGCAGAAGCTCTGTTGAATGTTGATTTCGTACGCAATAATCATTAATGAGAGTTGCCAACTCAATTTACAAAAATAACCATTTAAAACTTTTAAAATGTAAAGCATTGATACAATAAATAGAAGGATATATTTATAATAAAAAAAAAAACACTTTGCATAGTACGCTTATAAGGAAGATCCAAATAAGAATACCTATTAAATTTTTCAATATTTAAAATGAAATTAAAATGCTCTTTATCTGTTATTCTTCTATTTTCAGAAGTATAGTCAAAATAGTCGGTATCCTTATATATGAATATAAATTCCAGTTTGGAAATAAAAGTAAAATGAATGTGATTTTTTTTCAATTACAACTATAATATTTACATTTCTTCGTGTCCGATAACGCTCATAGATCGCACATTTCAGGCAAAACTGCCTAGAGCTGTCAACATTGAATATAAGTCAATTTTGTAAACCGAGTTGTAAACATTCATCAAAACAATAGACTAAAGAATAATTTATCACGATTTTAATATTTTTTTAGCTAGCAGTGATATTTAAAAATTAAATTAAATTTATATTAAAAACAGGGACAAGATGACTAATTCAGTATTTAATATTATGATCATATTATTGAAGCAATTATGAATGAAACTTTACACAGTTTGTCTGTCTACCTCTTGTCTACCTAATACATCTTCCAGATTTTATAGTTATGTTATTAAGTAATCTATAGGTAAATATATTGATATAATTGTGGATGTCATTACCAGCATTGTTAATTCAATTTTACAATTGATTTTTACGTTCAGAGAAAGCTAATTGAAAAAAAGGGGGTAAAATGTCTTTGGTTTATGGCTGTATGCAAATATTTTTAATCTATCATATGACATTTGTAATATAAACTGTGTAAGTTTATGAATTCGGTTCGTTAGCAAAATATTTACTCGATTGTGGATATGATGATATTTCAATAATTTTTCAATACACTACGTTAATTTTGTTTTCTTATTATAATGTCGGCATCAGCACCAAAAACACAACAGCTTCAGCAAGATTTACAAAATGAATTGACTTCAGCAAACCAATTATTACGTCTCATGTAAGTATGTTTTGTTGTTACGTATTAGACTAATTTATAATATTAATACATATACTTTAATTTATGTATTGTGTAAGATTAATATTATTTTATTTTTATAAAAATCGTTAGATCTATAGAGTTGCAGAAAATCAAAAGTTTTACTATGGCCGGAGGAGAATTTGAAGAAAATATTAAACAGGTACTTTTGCGCTCTACGATAATGTTTACATCAAAACTAAATATGCTTATTTCAATTTTAAGAAGTGATAACTGTTCCATTTATCATATCATTACAATTACAAAGAATTAAAGATGTTTATAATTAATTTTTTTTGAGCAAATGTAAGTTTCCAGAACTATATTTTGTGACTTGAATTCCATATTTCTTGCATGATTACTTATATGTATAACATGGCTTACTTATGATGACTTTGAATATTTAGATATCATGATTAAGATTTTACCCTATTCCAGAATGTATCAATAATTGGAGATTTAGCTAAGATACAACAGATAAACATAAAAGATTTGCCGCCACTTAAAAGGTTGCAACCACAACTAGACATGACACAAGAAACAAACCAAAGTTATCAACAACATGACAGCTTCAGGAACAGTATGGATGATAGTCAATAGTGTGTTGATTTTTCTTAGTTTGTAATGTTAAATTTACACTTATTTCCTTGTACTTGGAAAATTGAAATAGAATACCATGTTACTCATATAATTAAAAAACTATGTAAACTAGTAATTAAAACATTTTAATTGGATAATATGCTGCAATTTTTTTATATTATAACCAAAAATTCACTAAATTCTTATTCATAGAAATTACTATTATCACAACCTAAAATTTATTTTAGCTCTTCTGCTAAAAAACGAGCAAATAGACCGCCTACTGATGAGAAGTTTTTAAAGCACAGAGAAGGTTCATAGGGAAAGAAAACAGAAAAATCAAAAAGGGTCAATATTGCGGAACAATGTCTGCAGAGGCAGTAAAGTTTGTCGTTAATTTTATAATCATCTCTGCAAGGTCCCAAATATAACATAAAACAAATAATAAATGGAAGCGGTTCAATATGTTATCTAAGGTTATTTTTAAGCATAATTAACTTGCTAAACGATAAATAAAAGTCAGCAAATATCATTGTTCCAATTTTTAATCAGTTTATTTTTTAAATAATAATAACATTAAAACTTTTTACATGATATACTTTAACATTACAAAAAAGAACTAAACATTTTCAGGCCTGCACAAAATCTGTTGCACATTTTAAAGGAAAAAAAGACAAAAACGATACAATGATTCTAAACAGGAATGTTGCGTTTATTTAATTCATTGAAAGGATAATATTAAATAGGCCCAAAATTGTCCGTAACTAGTTCACAATTCTATTCACAATTTATTCATCTATTAGCTGATTTATTGTTTAAAATAATCATCTATCCGTAGTAACGATGCTTTATTTATTCTTAAAATACGATTTAATTACATTACCTACTTACATTAAACATACATATATCTAATTTAACATAACACCTTTAACTAATTTGTGATTTTGGTAATTTTTTGTCTTATAGATTTTATCAACGACATTAAAAACTTGCCTCGTCGGTTAGACATTTTCACGATACGAGATAGTTTCACGGATTGGTAACAGCTTATGTCTTAAGACTAGATACATAACAAATTCAATTTTAAACACTGTTAGTGTTGAAATATGGCCGTTTTCTCCTTGAACCTTTGTTTTCGCAAAGCCTTCTCTTCCGCTTCACGTCGTTTTTCTTCTTGTTCTTGTATGATTTCATCATGAAACTTATTCGTTTTAGCGAGCTCTTCGATTTTTGCTTCGAAGAAATTCTTAGCTCCGTTTACGCCGACTTGGTCTACATTTATTTCGGTGAGAATTGCTAATGTTTCCAAACCGGAGTCCGTCTCGAGTTCACCTGCTCGAGCTTTCCTGAAAATAAACATCGTTCTAAAATTAATCCGCTTTAGATGCAACGCCGTCGACATGCTTTCGACGTTAAGCAACAGAATCTCCTTATAAGCTACCAGCAACCTAATTATAAAATTATAAAAATATACTCCGTGGGAGCGTTATTCTAAATACTCGCATTAGTATCGCTTATGGCATGTTCATTAGTCAGATCTATTAATGGTATAAGTAAATAAAAAGTCTGTTTATAAATACTGAACGTGTTTATAATACGGCTGTTTATGAAGATAAAGAGTAATCGCGCAAAAAGACGATTTAACAAAACATGATTTGGTATCGATTCGTTTCATTGCCTGAGACGAGACTGGATGTTGGCGCCTTATAAGGTCTGTACGCTTAGCTCGACATCGTTCAGTCGATGCTAAAACTAAAACTAAAACAATAAAAGCTTGGAATTTTTTCTTGGTCTTGCAAATTACTGAAATTTTTGTTTTATCGTTTAATTTCAACAAATACTAACCTAAATACATACAAAATGAGACACCAACGTAACAATGTACTTAATTGAAATTTAGATATTTGATTAACATAATGGGGAAATCAAAATAATAGCACTAGCATAGCATCTTGAAGTAATGCGGGTGATTACGAACTTAACACTAGAGCGCTCGCGCCTAAAATTTTCCTTGAGTGCACGCGTGGGTTACATATGTCACCCATTACGACGCACGTTTTTTTCATAAAAATCGTAGTTTAAAAAGTAAACGAAGTACTTATTTATGAATCAACTTTATTTTTAAGTGATGAAACAAAAAAAATATCAATATTTTCTCATTTTACTTAAATTATGAGCTAAACATAAACCTCTATGAAAAGTAACAAATTTTTTACTTATTGTGATCAATCAGTTGTTTTTACTTTGGAAACTACAAAATTGGTAAAAATAATCATCTAATTATAAAGTTTAAGAATAAGTTGTTCTTATTTCAATAAAATTTTATTTTCAACTAGCTGTTGCCCGCAGCTTCGCTTGCGTGGAAAAGATAAATTTTCATGGTATAAGTTTTCATCCCCTATTTTACCCCTTTAGGGGATGAACTTTCTAAAATCCTTTCTTACCTACGCCTACGTTATGACATCTACCTGCATGCCAAATTTCAGCCCGATACGTCCAGTGGTTTGGGCTGTGCGTTGATAGATCACTATATCAGTCACCTTTGAGTTTTATATATATAGATAAAAAATAAGTATGTCCTAGCACTCGAATATGAGTATTTTATTTCGATTTTAGTTACCCATATATTAATAATTTCTTAAAAGTATAAATTTATCATAAGAGCAGTAAAAAATAAAAGGGGTATACTTGATTTTCACTCGTAATTGTATGATTTCTAAAACTTCCTAGAACGCTCGCGCGGGGGACATGCGTCACCCATGTACTTTTATATTTTCGCAGAGTACACTTCGTTGCACCAAGGAAGCTGACACGCTGCTAAAATGTCCGGTGATTGGTAGTCGGGGAATACCTGAGACAACAACACTCAAGCACGATTCTTTAAAAAAATATTTAGCAATATAATACACTGGGTGACCTATGTCCCCCGCGCGTGCGCTCTAGTGTTAATGATTACTTGGTTCCTTAATTAGTTTCCTCTCTACGTAAAATACGTTTAACATCAACACGACATTGCTTGAAAAGCTAATTATCTCCAAATGAATTTTTAGCCAAAGTTAAAATTGTAAGTGACACCGATTAGCCTATTTTTTGCA
This sequence comes from Colias nastes, assembly GCA_907164665.1. Lineage (NCBI taxonomy): Eukaryota > Metazoa > Arthropoda > Insecta > Lepidoptera > Pieridae > Colias > Colias nastes. The sequence continues at coordinate 49,361 of CAJQZM010040451.1, read as the reverse complement.
CCGTTTTTGCACGTAATTGAAACGCTGTGATCTTAGAGTATATATTACAATAGTATAGAGCGCGTGTATTGCACAAA
>CAJQZM010040451.1:29281-44284 GCA_907164665.1 Colias nastes | reverse complement strand
TGACGTCACTCTTTTTAAAAATAGCCTTGGGGCCCTTCTTCCGTCATATATATATACTCTAAGGCTGTGATTATTTTTAACGAGTCTTTAGAAAACATGTGGGCGACCATTAAAATATACTTGTTTCATGAACTTTTTAAAGGGAACATGAAAATTATAGCACTTTTGAATCATGATACGATTGTGAAAAATAGACAACAATTCTTGGTAGGTATCATTTTTCGTAATACATATTTAGGTACATATTCACATGTAGATTATAATTTTTAGTGTCATATTAATGTAGTTATTATGGATAATAATTATTTAAAACAAGTTTCAACTACCTAAACCTTATTTTATGTGATATATTAACAGAGTACAATTACTGAGAAACGATTTAGTAAACTGAGCCTACCATACCACGCAAATACATACCGATATATAAGTAAAAATTCCCTGAAGCTTATTTTATTATCTCCATCTTCGTCCACTTCAGAGATCATTGCTTTTAATCCAAGATGTGTCTGGGGCGCGCCAAGTCGCTCCATCATGCGCTTTACTTCATTCAAATCCAAATATCCGTCGCGACCTTCATCGAATCTGAAATAGAAATAATATTTTGTGGTTATTTTAAAATTTTAGGTTAGGTTTAGCTTAAAATCTTTACAAGATTTTTTCATATTCTCATACTTATGAGAATTTTTTTTTTTTTGAAAATTTTAATTTATGCGACTATTAAATATGTAATATGAATAAAGCAATCATATTTCAATTGTATCCTAAGTCGATACGGTCAATTTGTGATAATGATAATTATGAATAATGTTAGAATTTATAATCAGTTATTATTTTTTCCAAACCTCAATACAATCTATTATTAGAAACGTAACGGTAGGTAACGGTATATTAAAATTGTATAATTTAAAAATATAAGCTTTTAATATCGAGTAACAAAATAAAAAGAGTTCGCAGCAGCTTTATATCCACTTTTATATTAAAACATCGATCGATTTTAATTAAAACTGGCCTTATGTCCTTTTCCATCAGTCTATTCATCGTTTTAGCTTAGCGACTACTTCATTCAATTTTATTTCGCATTTTTATCGATTTTATACTAGAAAATTATATAAAACAAGGTTGTCTTTGTCTACAACGCGGACGGTAAGAATATGTACTATAATAATAATACCTACGCGTCGTACGCTTCGGTTCATTTTTAACATTTGATGTTTCATGACATGTTTTCTCAACTAAACTTGATTCCCTGAATAAACATCATGAACTTTATCAGGCAATACTTACTGCTGATGATGATATATTATGTAGTTAGATATAAGTTACATAATATTATGTAATATTGACATAATTTAAAAGAGCAACTATGGAGTTTCTTGCCGATTCTTCTCCATAGATACTGCTTTCCGAATCGGTGGTAAATGTTAAAAATACTCATGTAATGACGATTCGAAAGTGCTACTAAATAGTAGTCTAATTGAATAAATGAATGTTTGAGTTTGAGTTTGAGTTTGCTTTATAAATTTAAAGCTAAGTACAATATATCATGCGAATATATTGTATCCTAATTATAAGAAACGAGGTGTTGCAAAGTGAGAACGCCATAGAGTAGCAGAAGGACCGTTACATAAGAACTTCCTATTCAGTTTTATATAGAAAGTGTGATGTACATTATGAATACCAATCATGATATTATGCGACTATTAAATATGTAAGTAAGTCACACGACAGAATCGACACGAACTGTTCATAAAACTATAAATCATTAGGTTCCTTTCAATTTTGGTTTTGGTTACATCATCGATTTTGCTATACCCGTCACTTGTAGGTATACCCGTCGTTTGTAATTAATGCAAATTGTTTGTGAAACGACGCAAGCGATATAATATAGCCTACATTTTATATCAACAGAGATACCTACGGCTAATTCCTACGACATATTGATTCAATTTTCGTTTTTATACGATACATAAAGTCCTTGCAATTTTTTGGCCTCAATAGCAGACACAGTTTAGCTACCTACCATATTCGTACTTTGTCAACGAATTAACACTATCAAAATGTATGAGGGAAAAAACAGAAGCAACTAGTATGTACCATATATTTTGTTTGGTCTAACACAGGATTCTATGAAGGTTCTCAATTCTAACTATCCCCTTGCTATCTGGAGTTAATTAATTAATATTATTTTACCAATTCTACCCTTATCCGTTTCAGTGTAAGATAAATTGAAGAAGCATTTGCTAATATCGATATTCCTATTAATTAGTCTAAGCCTGCAAGGACCTCATGAATTTTAATTTTTATACATTGTCTAGAAACAGATATATAAATCACATATTGTTTTACTTCCAAGGTTATCCATCTACAATGACCCACATTATTTATTCACAAAAATCGAACTGCCTTGATTATCCACCGACGCTTTTTGAGAAATTAAGGAGTGGTCGCACTGCTACCTACGACACCTACATGCATAATAAATGAAATTAAAATGTTTCTATCTATATTTTACATAAGTATGGTCTATGTTTAGTTAAATAAAAATCGTATTCCGTTTTTCAAATATTGAAAAATGTATAAAATTGTTTATTATTCCTTCATAACGTGCAAAAACTTAATACCCAGCTATGTAGTGTTAGACGTTGGTCTAATTAAAGAAGCGGCTGCACGTGCTTATAAATGAGTATTTTTTTAATTAAAAAGCACAAAATCCGTCATAGAAATTAATTTTGAAGCACCTAACCTGCGTTTCGATACAAATTGGTTGCTCGTAAAGAACCATTGACCTCGCTAAGCAACAAAGGGAGGCGGGATCTCACCTACGTAACAACTCTTACGGCCCAAAGGTCCACCCTCGACATTATTGCTGACATACAAACGGATCCTGGGCCGTAAAGAAAATCATGTCATTATTTCAGATGTGTTTCTGTTAGCCTTGTGTTAGCAATTCTTTCTAAGTTTCTTGTATCTAGTATCATCGTCAAAGAATCACAAACGCGATAATTAAATGATCCTATTAAGTTTTATATTCAATTAGAATCTTCTTAATCATGAAAAAAATAATAATAACAGAATTGGCCTTGCCCTTGCCAAGTTTAGCGCTTAGCAACACATTTGGCAATTCATTTTCATTAATACAATACGATAACATTCATTTATTTTACCCGTCATTTCATGCCCAATTAAGTAATTATGGTAATTAATTTAACACATAAACAGCTATTGCAGAATTCAGTTATTTGTAACATAATATTCAAATAAAAGAATAAATTCTCTTAACATTATGCAAGTCGTTATGCTGTAGGAATATTGTAAAGAAACAAGACAATAACAAAACCAGATTATCTACTTAGGTCTTTTATACAAAACAGCGTATTTGATGTCAACATCCTACCTATTCAAATTAATGATGCTGAAGTACCCACATTGAAATTCATTCAGTGAAGAACGACGTACGTTGCACTAATATCAAAGAACGCATAATTATATCGAATATTGTGCCATTGTTTTTGCAATTTGTATTCTAAAAGTCTATTCAATAGGTATACGTTTAAAGTGTAATTGAATCCAAATTTTTAAATGATTCTATCATAACGTAATAACAATAAGATACATAAATGTTTTGCTTGATAAAAATACTATCGATAATTGAACACAATATAATAATTTACTACTCATTTACCTCTTATAATCGTGAAAGTGTATAAGTTTGGATATTTTGTTGTTCAGATAACTGAACCAATTTGGAATATATTCTTGGTAAATGTAAATAGAGATAATAAAAACTACCTACGCATAATTATGTAGGTACAAGCATTTTTATCCATGAGAAGAAAGATAATTAAAACCCTGGAATGGTTCATGGTTTTAAACGTAAATATTTCACAAAAGATCAACGTATATTTTTAAACATTTGCCCCTAAGGTAGTTCACGGTATGCATACAGAATGCGCAGTGGGAGATATTCCTTTTGTGTACGTTTTTCTAACGTTATATTTTTTTTTTCTATTTAGAAATTACGTAATGTATTCAAAAGTTCCGACTAAACTGCCTTAAATTACTTCATCCTACTAAAAATCTCGAAAAATGTATATTTATTTTTGTTTCTATTCATTCTAATATCTATGTAATTGACGATACTAATTTAGGCCAAGACAACCATAAAATTAGGATATTGCAGGCATAAAATAACGAGGGCAGTGATGAAAACGAACTGTGCCAGAATAACAAAATGCTTTTGCCTTTTCTCGAAAGCAATTAGACAATAGTATTGCTTGAATTGTTGCCCTAGAAAAATATAGGCTCCACAATTGAGTAAGTAGGTTATGTTTTGTGTGCAAAAGTGTCATCATTAAAGAACAGTCAAAGCTCTCTATATCACAATTGCTACTGTTAACATTCGGTAAAGCGTGTATAATTGTATAAGTATGTATATTATGGTATTATGTATTATGTTATTTTGGTTTGTAGGTACTGCTAATATAAGTCAGGGTTTTATTATTGACCCTTATAGTAATACAACTACGGCACAGAATAGTTAATAGAAGCTAACGCTAACTACGGCTAGAATAAATTCATATAAAATCTAGATATTGCTTAGCTAAAATCTTAGCAACATAAAAAATAGATGCACATTTATGCTGAGAGACTAGTGCTTGCGAACCTACTTAATAATGCAAAAATGCAGTATTATAAATCGTATTTAGAATACCTACTTGCATAAATTAAATTTAAACATTAACTTACATAAGTTTACGGTCATAAATGACCAAACTTTCTTAATATTAATTGCTTTATGTAACATGTGGCTGATCATCACACATTCCATTTATTCTAATTCATATGTACTTAATTAATAACCAAATTAAAATCAATAAATGCACGTTAAATAAGGTAAGGCATTTAAAGACTTCAATTACTAACAATTTTAATGAAACTAAATAATTGTAACAATTATGAAATATGTTAACACCGAATATAAAAAGTAATTTAAAGTGTTTATATACGAAATATTTTATGTAATCTAATCGGCACTCCATGATCTGCTCGTTTTGAGTAAGTGTATTAAATAGTAGGTATTGTTGCAATACGAGCATATTAAAAATTTACCGTGAAACGTAACGATTTCCTAACAATCGTTTATTATTGTTTGTTTCAGAATACTGTATTACCGACTTTTGATTTCCTCTACCGCTTTACTGACCGAATTCTCAATTAGTTTTCAAAACGCAAATTTCCATGTCAGTTTTATAAATGGTTTATGTCACGATATATTATTTACAAATTACAATGTTATACATATAATAAATATAATATAGTAAAATACTTATAAATTATAATACAAAAATGTATCAAAAGTATCGTGATACCGACTTCAACTTTGTAGGTAAAGTTATGGATACCTATTTAATAAGGTCAAAGGACGAGGTTCGATATTTTTTATGTAAAAGTATTTTACACCACACCACGTTTAATTTCTTCTAACATTTATTGAAAATACAATATTCATCCTACCTATTACTTAGGGCCATTTACAAAATCAACAACATTGACCCCGTGATTTGTTTTCACTTCAATTTATTAAATGTGACAATTGACAAGCTCGCGTCACATTGGCATTGTACACCAATCACAAAAGTGTAAACATTATAGTAACGAGCAGTTGTTTATAATATCAATCAAGAATATCAATAAATAATATTTGTTCACAATATGACTCATTTATTACTATATAGTTGCTTTATGGACGATAACCTAACCAAGTCATCTCATTTGTTATTCTCTCAAGAGTCTAGAGTATGTATTGTTATTCTATATTTTTTTATTTATATATGTAGCTACAACAAAGTTTTTTTTTACATTTTATTGTATTTAGCACGCGGTTCTTTTCCAAACTGATGATAAGTTATTACTTATTAGCCTCAAATTAGCCATCTTTGTTTCGAGGATGCCGGCGATTTTCGTATGCGGGAACTATTTACAGCATTATGAAATAGTAGGTTACATTAATTATACTTAAAGTAAAAACGAATTGATTGTTGTATTCATACTTCATAGTCATTATCTTATCCAACTCTATGTATCAAGACAGTCATACAATAACATAATTGATATAATTGGGTGTCGTAAAAAATAGGTTTTTTGCTCGATTGAATCAGATGTTATTGTGTGTCAATTTACCACAGTATTGCGTGATTAAAAACGGGAAATCTCGTAGATAACTTACTCCGTGGTAGATAACATTTACGGCAAGGAAATAAAGTAAAATTTGCTGATTGAAATATTGAAAGACTAAGGAAATACGTTAGGATGTTGTTTGTATTATTTTCTTTTAATTCATCCTTCAACGGATCGAGTTGATTATTAGCTACAGTATGATTTATGTAAATTGTAAATGAATAATTAAACAGTTATATTATTAAGTATCAGGGAACCTTCGCTTGATATTATTACCTAATAGATTTTACAGAAATAAATTCATAATTACTTGAGCGGGATATTGTTATTAAACAATATGATTCTCACGACAAAACACTTAAATAAACTGTTTTAATAATTTTAACAATTATGGGTTTTTTACATGAACAAAAATATGTTAGCAAGCGTCATAGAGTCATAACGGATTTAAATTGAAACGTTCTAGTGCCGTACACGTGACTCCTTATGGCTGATATAAAATAAAATGACCTCGGTCATGTGTGATAGCAAATTGCGAGGGTGATATGTGAATAAATTGCAGGAGCACCGGCGTGAGGGATCAAGGTTTCATTCGATTATAAATTCGATGTCTCGAGAAACGAAGTTGTTGTTATAAATGTATTTTATTTAAGTAAAGGAAGAATGCATGAGAATTTAGAGAATTGAGCTACCTAATCTAACAAACAGAAACTGCCGGAAAAGCGATAACAGTCTGTTAAGATTTAAGGCGCCATCGCTCGGTTATTATTTTTTGTGTTTTATTTTATAGGTATCAAACATGTTTATGGTCTTTTTTTAAACATATTTAAACAAAGCCTTTAAAGATACATCCCATACTATTTCAATCGAATAAAAAAAATTGCAGTTTTAATATAATAAGAGTTGATAACACCACCCTCACATTTAATCAATTTAAAAGGGTTACATTTCCCGTCACCCTTCGTACCTATTATGATTAAATAGTGGTTGATATGCAAACCATGAGTCATTCGGCAGCCGGCATTGATTTTGTCGTGTGATATCTACAGAGTACAGACTCACTTCCTTTACGCTGATCAATTTTTACGAGTGTCAAACGATGACCATAGTGAACTGTGAATCATTTAAAACATATTTAATAAAAATCTTAATTTTATAGGAAGATTCACAAGGCATACCCATAGAAATATCTTAAATTTGTGTCAGACTGCTTCGTCTACTCTTCTTAATTATCGTCTGTGATCCTAACATTGAAATAATGTTTTAAATATAGGTAATTTGTTTTACTTACTAGAATAGCAGCTTTCTATTAGTACACATAGGTACCTAGATCTTAAAAAAATCGGGTATCTGCAAGGCGGACTCGCTATACTAAGGATTCCGTACAAATAAAATTAAGATAAAATGACCCGTTTTGATCGCGCAATATTATGGTACTTATTAATAATAATTTAAATTACATCTAGTTTTGTTCTTGTTATAGCTGCCTTCTATGGTATTTTTATTTGAACTTATCGTCTCAGTAATTATAGGGTCCCGTTTCACTCTTTCGGTACGGAACCTTAAAAAGAACAACTCGATGAATTATCGGAAGTGATTTAGCCGAAGGTCACTTTAACTACGCATACTTAAATGATACTTTTACACATAAACAATTAAACGTGTTTTGAATACGGAAAAGTAAACGATTATGAATCGCGGATGACTAACCGTTGACCACATTAATTATAAAACCAGGTAATATTATACGTAATACGCGAAATGGTGACTAATTTACCAAACATAGTGTTATTCATTTTATGAATTATGAATGACAACAATGATGAATGACTTGTGAATGACGTCTTAACTCTTTTTACTTAATGAAAACACTTAACGATATGTCACATGTTTAATATTTATTATAACCTAATAAGTACCTACCTACAATAAATAAAAGTTTGTTCAAAATATTAATTCGATAAAAATATATCCGACAGGTCTACTTCAAATAGATATGTAAGTACTGAATGTGTTATTTAATTATATTAGTAGATATTCTATATTTTATTTTATTATTCACTGATTAGTGATGATGTACCTACAACTTTTTGAATTTTGTAGATATGCTAACTTGAAAGCTTTGCAGATCACATTTTGTAACGATAGTGAGTCTTAGAATAAGAAAATAATGGATTTAGCCAAAAATGATAACGTTTAGAGATGTATTCATCATGATATTTGCAAACAATTTCATTGGTTATAAAATAATTAAGTTACAGAATGCTGAAGAAGTTATAAGATTAATTTAATTTATTATTTTTAACGCCTTGTTAGAAATCTATTGCTTGAAATCGGTCTTAAATTAACTACCTATGAAACTAATGTAAACTAACCTGAAGCTTATGAATTATTATGATATGGATTTGTCGTTAATTTTTATATAATTGCCATACTGTACTTATGCCACAGTATGGCAGTACACATTTAAAATCTATAATATAAAAATGAATCGCAAAATGTGTTGGTAAGCGCATAACTCGAGAACGGCTGAACCGATTTCGATAATTCTTTTTTTATTATATTCCTTGAAGTACGAGGATGGTTTTTATGGAGAGAAAACGTAAACATGTACCACGGGCGAAGCCGGGGCGGACCGCTAGTATTAAAAAAAACTATGAAGGTTCATATTTTGTTCATAACCATAATATTATATTTATTGATAGAACGGCTATTGTTTTAATGAAACGGAACGGCTATATTATTCTAGTCCCTAGGGCCTAGAGCATTTCAGGATAAATATTATATGAATATCGTCTGGAGTCTGGAATAATCCAGGATGTGGTCTGTCGGTGTGCTACATTTTAATTCAAATTAACTGTAGTCTAGTGGTATCAATTGTTCCTTGGTTATTTTATTTATATATTCTACAGGGGACTGCGTAGCTAAGTTATATCAAAATATACAATATTATGTATCTGCGTCATATTAATAATAAATTATTTAACTACCTACGTATGTATTTACCTTTTAATTTAAATGTTCAAAACAATATTTCCTTACAATGAAATAACGACAAAAAATCATAAGTTCAAGGAAGGAAAGTTTATTGTTTAGGGGGAAACCGGGAGACTTGCCCAGGTGGGAGAGTTGAACCACTTTCAATAACTTTTTAAATTAGGCGCCAAATTACGCCAAGTGGCAAACAAATAAACGCGCGTAACCCGCCAATCACAAGCAACTCACAATTTTGAGTGATAACAGACGCGTTCGACCGTGAGTTCCGAAAAAGTGGTTTCATCGTCGCAGAGTGAATTTTTTTTGATTTGTTGTTTTAATTGCTATGCACGCATTTATGAAGGTATGTATCAAACACCTACGTTATTGCATTACTAGATTATCATATTTTGTCGTATGTTCAGTGTTGTTCTCCAGTTGATAGTGGATTTGTTGGAAAAAATCAAGATATGGCCTTGAGTCGGGTGCGGGAGAGTTGAACCAGTCTGCAGTCGGGAGACTTGAACAGTGGTTCAACTCTCCCTTTGCAGTTTGTATAGGTACTATTTAAGTTAGCTTTTGTTTTGTTTCAGAAAGAAAATGCCATTTCAGAATAAGCCTAAGGAAGGTAGTCGTCGCAGGAAACCGTTTACTAAGTCTGAGATGGAAAGCGCAGTCAGAGAAATAAAGAGTGGCAAATCTATTCGTCAAATTGCAATCACGTATGGGATAGACAGAACCACTTTACGGTTTTACCTGTTAGGTGAACAAAAGTTAACACCTTTGCAAGAAAAGGGGAGCTAATACAAATGCTCTCAGATTTTCAATGTAAATATAGAGAAATTGCTCGTTCGTTACTTATTGCAGTAAAATGCACTATGGTTTAACCGTAAAACAAGCAATGCAACTAGCATTCGACTACGCCAAATTCCTCCAAATTGAAAGGAACATACAAGAGGCAAATATTGAAGAAAAGAAGATATCAGAAGTCTGAGAGTGAAACAGAATCAGAAGAAGAAATCTTTAATTTAAAAGTTCTAATGACGAAGATTGGGAAGAAAATAGGGATGAGTCTTGGTTTTCCTTTGTTTGTCAGTCTGATGAGATATTGGATATGCGTCTTTGTGTTTCTTGTTGTAGGTACGTCCATGAGGTATGTGTCGGCCTCACTAAAAATGACGTAGAAGAGTTAATTTGTCACAATTGCAATAAAATGTAACGAGTAACAAATTGAATTACTAAACCTATGTTGATTTTGCATATGCAATCTTTGAGACTGATAGCTATTCTTAATTAATAGTAAGAATGAATGTCTTTAAATTAGTTTTGTAGATTTATACAGGGTGTAATCGTTAAGTGTGCACAAGCGATTATTCCGTAACTATTGCAGATACCAAAAAACTTTAAACTGATATCGAAAGTACTTAACCTAATGAGTAAAATGGCCATAATAAATTTTTAAAAATAAAACGAGCAATATCCAAAAATGTAACATTAAACGCTCCCATACATTTTATTTCCCATACATTTTGTATTCATAGCAGATTTTCGAAGTGATGTCCTCATTGTGCAATACAATGAGGAGCTCTATTTACAGTTTCTAAATGAACTTCCCTTCAAATTTGCGAAGTAATTAAAGCAGAAAACCAAAAAAAGAAAGAAAAAGCTAAAATCTTTCATATTAAATGTACTAGGTTGATCCAAAAGTAATGATAATTGGGTATTTCCTGTGCACATAAAAATATAAAATAAATGTTTTTTGCTTGCTCATGTATTCACTAAGTAATCACAAAAAAATCATATCAACAGGCCACGTTTCCAATTATTTACATTAATTTGAATGTGAACCGTGCGTGCCAGAATGTTTCCCGACGAAGAGAAGAAACAACGATTCGACATGTAGAGGGTAAATTTCTAAATTTTTAATGATATCAGGATAATTTTTTGTCACGTTTTGTGATCATGGACGTTACCCGAGTTCACCATGTTTATGCTGAAACCAAAAAACAATCAATGTCCTGGATGCGAGCTTCCAAAGTGACGATGAAGAAATTCAAAGTGAAAATCAGTAGGTTAGATTAAAGCGGTAGTTTTTTGGGACGCTGAAGGAATAATTATGGTGGAATATTTTAAAAAGGTAGCCACTTTATTGGGCTCTTACTAAACAGACCAAATTAAAAGATTGCGGTAGGTTAGTAAGGAAAAGAGACATGGCAAACTGCGGACCTGAACGCTGTTTCACCAAGACAACGCACCAGATCACAAAGCGTCAGTTGCGATGGCTGCCATTCAAAAATCGGCATTCCAAATGCTTGAACACCTACCCTATTTTTTAGATCTAGCTCCTATTTACTTTTATCTCTTTCCTCGGCACAAGAAACACTTTCTTAGCAATAAATTATTTTAAGACGACAGCGAAGTGATGGCCGCGTGGAGGGGTTTTTGTGGATGAAGTCAAAGTTTTTTTTTTTAAGTTTAGGAAAAAAAATATTGAAGTATATTTTCTAGTTAGAAAAGACTATCTAGAGAACTACATAATTATTATAACTGTAATGACCTTGTTTAATATTGATTATCATTACTTTTGGATCAACCCATGTACATGGGATATTCGTATCTCATACTAAATGTATGGGAGGGTTTCAAGTTAATTTTTTAGATATTTCTCGTTTTATTTTTAAAAATTTATTATGGCCATTTTACTCATTAGGTTAAATACTTTCGATATCAGTTTAAAGTTTTTTGATATCTGTAATAGTTACGGAATAATCGCCTGTGCACACTTAACGATTACACCCTGTATAGCAGTAGATACCTCAAAACGAGTATTTAATTAATAAAAAGAAGCGAATGTTATCTTAAGGAGTTGTTCTGTAAACATTTGGTTAATTATTTTCACTAAATTGTTTAGAAGATGATTATGAATAATCTAGTTATTGTTAAATGTGTCTAAATAATACATAACTAATGGATAATATGCTTTATTTGCTTCATTTCCCCTCTCTAAAAAGGTATGGCCAAGTGTCCCGCACCTGATGGGCAAGTGTCCCGCCGGTTGGGGAGACTTGAATCAAAACTCATTTTTCATTACAACTTAGTTTACTATCTTCTGGTTGCAATTTTTATTTTCAGAATAGTATAAAATCTTAGCTAGATAATAAGGCTTCCATATGGTGTAGATCTTAAAGCTCTCAAGGTCACTGATCAGATTTTATAGAGTTTTTAGTAAAAAGCGGTTCAAGTCTCCCGGACTCCCCCTATAGTTTATACCAACGCGACGCATTATAACGACCGTGAAAAATAAATATACTTTTTTAGCTTCTTTTGAAATTCTATATTTATATTCATTTGTACGGTAAAGTAGGTATATCAGTTCCGTAACTGATATAGGTACCTACTTTACCGTCACTTCATTCTTCACATTCACAACAAAACTTATGGTCTTACCACAAAACAATTTAAACACAGTCTAACTTTAAACCAGGGATCTGTCACTTTTTAATAGTTGTCTTTTTTCTGTGATCTGTGACAAAACCAGATTAAAGAGAAGCCGCGCTTAAAGTTAAACCATGGTTAAACCCTATCTTAAGATTTTTGTGGTAAGACAGTTATGGTCTAACTTAGGTAATGGGAGTAATTTATTAAAATATCATTGCGGAAAAACTAGTTAGTCGTGGAGATTAACTTAAAAAGTACTAAAATGTGCACTATAAATAATTGACTGTCCAGAAAACTAACCGTGTGAAAATATAATTGTCTCGTGAGATAACTGAAAATGAAAGTTATGAATAAAACGATAAAGATAATTTGTATAATTCTTGTAAACACTGCGCATTCACATCACCCATTCAAGTTTGTCTCCCACGTCGCTCGTCGATCCCCATTACCTAATTAATTACCACAATTGTGTTTATATCATAACGCTTTTACTATTTTTTATATATTAAAATTTCATAAAATTCGCTCACAATAATTGCACGTGGGTGTTTCATTTGAATATAAATATGTTAGATTAGAAATATTAGGACATTCATACTAGTGTTGATGATAGCGCGAACATTAGCTGAGAAATGTTATCTTTATGGTATGTTTATAAATTGTGTATCGTGGGTGTATCTTATCAAATCTTAGGTAAATAATTTTTTACGCGTTAGTATTTTGATATACGTTACGTTTTATTGAGATATATGTAGTTTCGATGAGACTTAATAACTAGAAATTGTTAACTTTTACCAGGGAGTGGTGATTTAAAATGAATTTAAACCTGTTGTTCTTGACTAACTCATTAGCAACCTTGCTTAAAGTAAAACGACATCGACACACAGGTAGGTGCCGGTCAGGATGTCTCCTGCCAAGCGTTCACATGTCGGTATCGATAAAAATCACCTTTATACCCACTATAGTCTTAAATTAACATTTGTACTCACTTGTTGAAGGTCTGCTCGTACTGTTTTATTTCTTTCCTGGAGAATTCGTGGAACTCCGTGAATACATTGACGAATTTATATTTCGGTTTAATTTCGATGCCCTCTTCTAGCTTTTCATTAATTGCTTGCCGCCTCTGGAGTATTCCGCTGAGTTCTTCGGTAGCTGCCATGTTATATCGTATAGTTTTGTGCGAAAAGTTCGGAGAGCGGTAGGCGAGGCCGAGACGAAGACGCGAATGTGTTCACTTGAGAGCGACCTTACAAACACTGGCAGTTTGGCCGGTCCACGGCTGTCGGCTCGTACTCCGCGCACTCCGTGATACAATCGCGGGGGACGGATCGACGCGACCGTATGCCGCGCACTGCTTTACAATCTGCCGCACTCGACAAATTACAACAAATACCACATAAACTACAACAAAACATTAGCGGCAGGCAGACTAGTCAATCGTGATTCATGAATGACACCATGAGGCATGAGTTCGAGATATCTTTTCGTATTATGTAGGTGCGGTAAAGATCTTTAGTAATTTACGTTGTGCTTTAATCCTAAGTTGGTTCCTTTTGTTAACCAAATAATAATGGGCAAGGTGAATTAGTTACTTGGTTGGGCTTAATCTAACCACCTAGGACATAATTAGTAAAAAATAAAACCGGCCAAGTGCGAGTCGGGCTCGCGCACAAAGGGTTCCGTAGCAGCAAATATAATAAATTACAGTTAAATCAACCTATCTCAAAAACTATAAGAGATACTTTGATCAAACCAAAAATCGTTGAAAGAGTTAATTAGCATGCATCACCTCTATTTTTTTTAGAATTTTATACCCCGTAGTTATAAAAATAGAGGGGGGGGGACATACTTTTTACGACTTTGAGAGCTGATATCTCAAAAACCGTTCACTTTAAGAAAAATGTTTTTTAGAAAACTTTATATCATTTTAAAAGACCTTTCCATTGATACCCCACACGGGTATGTACATCGAAAAAAAAAATTTCATCCCTCAGTTACATGTATGGGGGGCCCCACCCCCAATTCTTTTTTTTACTATTTAGTGTCATATTTTTGTAGCGGTTCATACAACACATATTCCCATCAAATTTCATCACTGTAGTACTTATAGTTTCCGAGTAAATCGGCTGTGACAGACGGACAGACGGACAGACGGACAGACGGACATGACGAAACTATAAGGGTTCCGTTTTTGCCATTTTGGCTACGGAACCCTAAAAACTGAGTATACGTGAAAAATTAACAATAATCAATAGAATTTCTCTTTTAAAACTAGATATTGATTAAATAAAATAACGATTTAACTAATTTAATTTAATTATGTAAGTACCTATAACTATAAACTACTATATTTGATCTTAGTTAGTATATATGTCGTGGCCATATCGTAGATTTGCTCATTTCATGATATGA
>CAJQZM010040451.1:521-24281 GCA_907164665.1 Colias nastes | reverse complement strand
TGTGTTTTTTTTGAAAATCAAATCCTATACCTCTTAAAAAATCACCCCTTACATAAGTATAATATACAGTACCTAATAAATGTCACTCATTTGCAAACTATTTATATTCACTGGCTATAATAGTTTTTCCCACGTGGCGTCTGGGACCCACGCGAGGCGTTTAGATGCAATAGAAAAGATGAACACACGTGCATCTTACTTCTTGAAAGTATATTTTTCGTAATGTATAATGATGTCACATACCCACACGTTAAGATAAGGACCGTGAACTAATTTCATCATCAAGTAATCCTTTAAAATATACGAAAGATAATATGTAATTATAATCCCACCAAAAACATTTTCATGTAAAATGTTGCCAAGACGAGCCCATATGACTCGTACTGTCAAAAAGTTATCAGATCTCATGTAGAGCCAAGCTTCTAACACTACACGCCCTAACTCTACAAGGCCTAACTTCACAAACTCTACACCTTAGTCAAAATATGTGGCTAGTAGCAAGACAATCGACAATCGACGCGCTCGCTGTCAAGGACAATTTTTGAAGTGAAAACTTCTTTAGCGGCGTTGGGTATAAAATCTTAAACTCGTGTCAGGACACGTGACCTGATCGAAAAAGCGTAAGACGGATGGATATCAAACATGCTCAACGTTAATAATCAAGTTTTCACTTCTGCCGGCACTCCCGGAGTGCAACCCGTCTTTTTTTTTTTTTTAGCTACTGTGTGGACGTAAGAGGCAGGAGACGTTCGCAACACTTCTATTCATTCATATTTATATGATCTGATCTGAAGTATATGTCTCAATATATGTCGATTAAATTTTTAATATTTTTTTTTAACAAGGAGTACCTATACATATATATATCTAGGGGAACCAAGTTTTAGATTATTAGATTTGACCTCTAGCGTCATCAAAACTTAATTTAAAATTACAGGTCTCATACAAACTCCCATCCCCTAGTTTAAGGGGTTGGGGGATGAAAGTTACAAGTTTTATAATTTTTTTGTTGTTTGTGTGCTAATACTAGCTTACATACAAAATTTCAGCTTTCTAGGACATTAGGAAATACCTTAAGAATTTTGATGATCATCAGTGAGTCAGTGACGAAATTAGCGTTTTTTAGATATAAATAAAATCTGAAGTATAAAAGCTAATGTAATTAAAACTTAATATGTTCAATAAGTCCGCTATTGACAATATATCCCGAAAATTTTGTTGATCTAGCATAATCCAAACCCAAGTTATGAGGGTTCAAAAAAACGTCGAAGCGCTTCGAGAAAAGGTAGGTAGTGCCCGTGCGCTTCGCTTTCGCTTGGCTCGTCTTGGCGGCGGCACTACCGTGCCCCCAGATACATATAGCGTAGAATGGTTGACTGTAGACATACGTCCATACATGTAGTATTGGTATAGTACAGTAGAAAGAATCTTCATATCTTAGCGCACTGCAATGTCTAAATAAATATGATAATTATTTTGTAACTAAGATTAGAGCCACTTATTTATATATTTGATTCGATAACATGAAATATGAGTTAATATTAAATAAAAGTAGCCGCGTCTAATGTAATAAATTATTAATAATCTTAATTTTGTTTGTAAGTAGGTAATTGTTTGTTCCTAAGTGAAACTTTTGTCGGTTCCCAGAAATAACGATAACTTTGTGAGTCAAATCACAACTTCCTTTTTAAACGGAATTCATTTACAATTTCGAGAGCCCCAGAAGCGAGTAATTTAAAGGAAGTGACAAATTTCTGTCACTAATACTCATAACATTTGATTAAAATATGTGAAGGGTATTCTTTCTTTTAGTTTTACTTCCATAATTTTATATTTTAATTTTTTAAATCTTTTTTATACATTAACTATTTACGATTTCATAGTTTATGCCAAATTTCTACATAATATACGTAAGTGTAGATAAATTCATAAACTACCTACACGATTTTTATTTAAAAAAGCTTACGTACTTATAATTTTTTTGCTATAATATGCTTTGTCATTTTATGCATTTTTTTTTGTTATGTATATAATTAAGGATTAATTGTTACCTATTGAAGCCTATTCTTGAGAAACTTTTGCGTTCTTTTTGTTTCAAATCGCGCGAAATCGGAGCGAGCTTTTGTATGTGTAGGATATTAAACTTTTGTTGTTGCTTTTTTTTATGAGTTAACTGTTTCAAATTTTCTGATTCCAGAAAACTATTCCTAATAAAAAAATAATATTTTATGATATAAGTAGCACGTGGAAGAAAGAAATATTGATTTATAGAATTACTCGTTATAAATTAACCACTTGAACCATAATTCTTAAGCAATGTATAATTTGGATGTTAAATGGAAAAATATTTCTACGGCATAAACGCCAATCAAATTGTAGGCCCATATGTAATTTAAAATTGCATCTTCTTAGAAATATTTGTATTGCTTATGGCCAAAAACTATACTAAAAAAATAATTTCTAAAAACAAAAACATACCTAAAGCTTAACCACAGAATCAGACTAATAATAATATACTACGGATAGTACCTAGCTAACGCTAGCTTAACATCACAAAGTGCGTGTGCGACAGTCCTTTCTCTAGCAAAAATAGGGCCAACTCAATCTACTCAGTACACTGTCTACTATTAAGGAACATAAATCAATGCTGTCATATTGAGTTATTTGTCTCGTCGCAATACTTATGTTATGCATATTACATAATTTGTTTTCTAGTCAAACACCATAGGACAACCGTAGCCAATCGGCCCTCGAAAATTCGAGTGAAACTAAAACATTTCTCTCTTAACTATATTGATTAAAAGGTACGTCATATTAATGAGTTACCATCATATTCAAATGAGTAGACAGTCGTAATCAGTGTTTGTTTTAGATCAGACGGATTAAGTTACAATAAAAGAAGAAATCCCGTGTTACATCTAACATACTATTTTATCGATTTAACCTGTGTACCTATCTATAAGAGAAAACATGTAGCATTTTTTGTCCGTAACATTATGTCACATCTTCTTGATAAATTATAACATACCAACTCATAATGAGCTTTCGATGTGTCATTTATATCACCATGCCATCACGAAGTCTCCGTTATGCTGCACCGGTATCATGCAATCATTATACACATTCTAAAGAGCAAAATAACAAAATAGTTAAAAATTCGATCAAGTGCGAATCGGACTCGCGCTACGAGGGTTCCGTACAATTTTTTTCATTTAATTATATATTGGATCTTTAAATTTATGCTTTTCGCAATTTTCTCTTTTTTTTGTGCAGTCTATGATGTTGATTCGTACCAAATTTTAAGATTCTGAGTTCACGGGAAAGTAGGTAGGTTTGGATTACCTTGCAAATGTCGAAAATTTGCTGCAATAACGGCTGTATCTTTAAGTTATGTTGGCTTAGAAGTTAGTTTTTTTCATAGCTACAATCGCGTCAGTGGAATTGATGAATTTCAAAGAAAAGTCTTGACAGACATACAAAGAAACAAAAATGTGATCCTACACGGACGAATTCTACCCATACCCGTGGCCCCGTCGTTGATGCGGCTTGACGGAACACAGTGGGGTTTTGGTCGGTAGGAATCCGACATAACCCACGGCCCTTTCCCCGGAGGCCCGAGGGTTCCGTTCTTTCCTTTTGTGATTCGGTACCCTAAAGAGAAAATTGACAATATACAAGAGATGAGATATAGAATTATTATGTCTGGTAAGCATCGAAGTAGCTATAAAATATTATAGGTATTATCTACTAATAAATAACATACAATTACAATTATGTGCATTAAACTTTGTCCAATATTTGATGTAGGTAGAACTATACATAATAGGTACCCTTCACCATAAATATAATTAATAACTACTTATTTTATTTACTGTGTAACTTGTCTTTTATATAATAATTTATCAGTGTTTTTAAAATAATTGTCCTTTTATGAAAATTATACTCGGCAAGTTTTTAATTACTTTTGTAACGAAATATCATTGTGTTATTAATTATCTTTTACGGGGATCTTGTCTATTTTAGTAGATACTAACCCTTTAGAGTGCGCGCTAGTTCACCCACTCAATGACACACCTTACACCTATCATATTATTTCGTTACATTTGTTAATTAATTAAACACATTATATAATGCTTTGTCATTATCATTTAGAATGGAATATTATTGCAAAATATAATTCCAAGTAACGAAATTAATTTCGTAATTGGTACGCAGCCCAGGTATCTCAGGGGATCCCAGTTATGTTATAAGTAATGAATTAATTTGGACTACAAAAAACCCAGCCCAAGCAATGGCTTTAAACGTTGTTTTGAAGCTCGTCTCATCGAACGTCCGTCATGAAGCGACATTCAAGGTATTTTGTGACAGTTAGTTTTAGCCAATATTACTGGCAATGCTTCTGACTGAGACTTCACTTTTCAAAGTTACGATGAAATACCAAAAAGAGCACGCTTATGATTTTTTTTTTCGTAATTGATGACACACTTTCTATATTCACCCTTTAAAATTAACATAAAATTAAAATATTGTTGATAAAAATTTTATCTACTTTAATAATTTAAATGAATGAACTTAAGAAATTGAAATAGTAAACATTTATTTTACTTATGATTCGAATAAAAATTATAATAAACAGCATCACACAAAATTTATTTCATTACATTATTTCATAAACACTTAGGTCAGGGAGTCTCGGCAACATAGTCGATTTACCATCAGAAAAAATAATCGAGAACGGAAATGTTAATTCGAGTCCAAAGAAAAGAAAAGGAAAGTTTTCCATCATAAAAGAATATTTGATCGACTACACTGCTAATTCAAATTTGCATGGCCTAAGATATATTGGAGAAAAACAGCGATCTGTCGTCGAAAAGTAAGTTTTGTATAAATATCATCATCAAATCTGCTTAGGTAATAAAATAAGACTTATGTTCAATTTAATTTCTAGAATATTCTGGCTATTTATGTTCAGTTCGAGCGTTATTCTTTGCTCCGTGTTGATTCGTAAAGTATGGATCAAATGGAATGAAAGCCCAGTCATCGTAAGCTTTGCGGAAACATCCACTCCAGTTTGGCAGGTATTTATGACTACCTAGCTTTTATGGAATCCTGCTAAATGTGCTCACGCCCTGCATAATTATTTGTCCTTATTAGTCATTTACATCGATGTTTTAGCATTAATAAATCGTAGATTGAAGATTGCCTTTAAAGTTTATTGGAGGTAATCTCTTTTCTCTACATTTATTGTTTTGTTTGTGTCATTTATCTAGATTTGAATGATTCATGGTAAAACATATTAAAAATTTACCATCCAGTTAATTTTCAATTATAATATTTATGCCTTGTAGTACATATTTTCTTCTTTACCTTTCTCACAGATACCTTACCCTGCAGTGACGGTCTGTGTCGAAACAAAAGCAAAGCAAACTCAGTTTAACTTTACCGACTATTACCACCTTTATAATAACGCCAGTGCAAATCTTACAGACGAAGAGTAAGTATGTCTATAATACATTTTACATGTTATAATTAAACTGTCTGCTTTTTGTGTAACACTGATTTTGCCGACATAAATGAGTGAGCAGATTATTAATATTATAATAACCATTAAAAAAACTTAATGATCATATAAAATTAATTACTTTTTAGGCGCTTTTTATTTGAAGACGTAAGTTTACTCTGTGATGACCATTTGGCACCACCTAATGGCCGGAAATTTTCCATTGTCAATGAGACAATTGAAAACTTAAGAGGGGTATGTAAAATATATGTACATTTTCCATATCGGTAAATGAAACAACCAAATCGTCATATAAATCTCATTTTAATGATGTAAAATAAACAATACTTAGTATTAACTGAAACTTAATATTCCAGCTAGCTCCAAATATATCTGAAATGTTCTTTGCGTGCAGATGGAAGGATATTTCGAAAGATAACTGTTCAGATTTGTTCTCAACCATTATCACCGAGGAAGGTTTCTGCTACACGTTCAATAGTCTCGGCGCTGAAGAACTGTTTAGGGTTGAACAGTAAATATATAAAACCATTTTTTCACTTATCATCATCTTTATGTCTTTATACACTTGCTTTTACAGTTGGATCTATTGGATTCTGGTAACATTTTTTTACATAAATGAAGAGTAAAGTATAGGTACAATTATAAATACTATTTTGTTTCCATTTTAGTTTGCATAAAGACTATAACTACCTAGAATACAGCAATAGGAACGAATCTTGGTCACTCGAGGGCGGCTATCCTCCGAACACTCCGCTTGAAACTTATCCTCATAGAGGCTCTGTAAGTATTCTAAATTCTAAGCACATAATTATTACTATTAATATGTTTTTTGTTAACTAAATATTATTTGAAGACCTATTTATGATTATTGGTTTGTGTTTTTATCGTCGTCGTAGTCGTTTATTTTTCACTTAATTCTAAAAACAAAAACGGTATCTGCGCCCGCGCCATGATGTGTTTTTGCAAATTTTCTTTATATTCCTATGGGGGTTTCCATTATCAACCGACTTGGGAGGTTCTCAATTTTACTCTTTTTTCTCTCATCTCAGAACTTTCAATTATGTCAATACGTTTAGACGAATCTTTTATTGTTAAAATTTGGTCTAGTAGGTATTGACAATTTGAAGTCGGATTACATTTTTTTTAAAAACAATTATACAGAAATCATATCATTGTATTGAGGAGGAACGATTAAGCATTCACCTCTTAAAGCATGGCAAGATGAAACAAAACAATAGCAATTCTGATGTGAACACTACGCGAAAGGTGAAAATAAGTGGAAACATTCCCTGGGAGATTGCCAAAAACATACCGCATAGCCTTCACTATGATGCTGCAGGTTTTAAAGGTTTTTGACCTTTCGCTTTATGTAACAATTAACTATATTATGGTTCCGTTTTATGTAGTTTTTAAAGTAGATCGTTTTGTTAGGCATTAGCTTATCAGTAATTACATGGCAATGTAGAGCTACATTAGAATACAAGCTTGTATTCAAACAAATTATCGGTAGGTACTCGTGCCAAATATCTGTATGAAAAAAAAATAGAACCTTCGTTTTTAAGAATGTCAGTTAAAAATTTACTGTGTAGCTGATAATGTTAGGTAATTACCACCCAGTAATAATCCTTTTGATTGTATTATTTTCAGGGATACGGAGCCAAGGCTGGATTGACATTTTTACTTACCACCAAACAAACAGATTTGGATTATCTGTGCAAAGGTCCGGTACAGGGATTCAAGGTATTTAAACTGAATAAATTTACTTACAAAAATATCCTTTTTAAATGAAATTTTTTTCAATTTAAATAAGATTGTAAACGATTTATTTCATTCATTCTAGTACCTATCTACACATACAAAATTCTTACTAAAAACATATTATGCACAAATTTGTTAGATTCTTCTCCACAACCCAGCAGAGCTTCCGCGTCTTTCCCAACAATACTTTAGGTCTCCTCTCTCACAAGAAGTTATTGTTGCTGTTAAACCTAAAATGATGACCACCTCCGAAGGTTTGAGACCGTATGATCCTCACAGGTATTTAAATTATTGATATTTAAATTGTTATATTTCTTCTTTGACACAATATGTGAATAAAAAGGCAATTTTAAATTTTATCTAAATAATTATGGATTTGTTGAATAGTCTGCTCGAAATCCAAACGTTCTAATACAAATAATTTCTATATAATAGGTATGTGCCTTATTCCTACTTCTAAAAGATGATAATAATAGATCGATACTTCATTCGGAATAGGCAAAATAACTTTTTAATCCAATTACATTATTTATCATTGAATAAAATATTTTGATTTCAGACGGCAATGCTATTTTCCGAGCGAGCGCTATCTCCATTATTTCAAAGTGTACACACAAGCCAATTGTGAAATGGAGTGCTTAACCAACTTTACGTTTGCGAGGTGCGGTTGTGTACATTTTGGGCTGCCACGTGAGTAGAAAATAGAATATGTCCTTATTAAATAAACAATTACGAAGTAAACGAAGACGTGGGCTGACGTTTCGTGGTTCCTCCATTTTCGCTCTATAGATGTATGTTGAAGAGAATCGGAATATATGAAACCACAAACCAAGCAAGAAGACCAGAATGGAAGTATGTCTGTCTTTTAATAATGTATTATGCAAGAGCTTATTGGACAAAATAACATAATTCCATTTTATTATTTTATTCAAAAGCATTAGAAGCCGGTAATCCATTTAGGTACCTATACTGTCTGAGATAAATTACTAAGGTAAACACTTTTTTTTACTAAACGTAAAAATTAGTCTTTTATAACATTCTATATGCCAGCAAAGCAGAAGTTAATTTATGGAAAATATGCGTTACGTAATTCGCATAATGAAGTTACCTAATTTGTATTTATTTTGAAGATGGCCCGGACATGGCTGTCTGCAACGCCGGCAGCGTGGCCTGCTTAAAGATGGCACAAAGTAAGTTATTAAGTACTTCAATTGTGTTTCTTTTTTTTATTCCAGGTGTGTAAGATACGTATTTTGTACGTAGGTAGAGACGTATTTTTTTTCCCATCTTATGATTTTAAGGAAATCAACAACTTCGCAGTTCAAGGAAATTTTTAGTTATGCACTAAGATTGTACGTTTTAGTGGTTATTTTGTTATATTCAATTCGTCAATATTTATATATTCGTTAGTATGTCTGTCTAGCAAAGAGAATATACAGCAATCTATTATTGTAACCC
Source organism: Colias nastes (assembly GCA_907164665.1). NCBI lineage: Eukaryota > Metazoa > Arthropoda > Insecta > Lepidoptera > Pieridae > Colias > Colias nastes. Next base: position 15,544 of record CAJQZM010040451.1, on the reverse strand, counting down.
GTTAGAGTTCTTTCTAAACTCTACATTTAAAGACATATAGAGTATCTATCTAAGTATCTCTTATAAATTGGAATAATATAGATATGCAATTCACGTCTTCAAGCCATACTAATGCATAGTTCATACAATAAATGTCATAAATTGCAATGCAATGCTTCACGTATTCTGCAGTGAAATCGTGACTCAAAGTGACCTTAACATTTACCTTTTTGTAATTATAGCATACTTAGAATATTACTATCAAAGGCACATATTATAATATAGGTGCTTATTCATTCCTTCATAATTTTAGTAATTTTAGATATTAAAAATTACTCTAGGTTTTCTCGGAAGATGATTCACCTAAGCCGTAAGCCGTAAACACTTACTGAAGTATTCCTTCTCATAGAAGAAATAATTTTTGCTATAGGTACTTTGGACAAACTGTGGTCCCATAACGATGTGTAATCAATCTCATCTGATCTTACTGGATATTAAGTTGGTTTGAGAGGACCGATGTATGTATGTGCTTTTACCTCTTTCACGCGAAAACCTCTGAATCAATTTTGATGATACTTGGCAATGATATAGCTTATAATATACCAGAATAGCACACGAGATATAGAAATACTTAATTTTGTTCGCGGATTAATCCGCGGGTGAAACTGCGGCGGCAGTATTCTATATTCAATAAAAATTGTAAGCATAAACCTTCTTTTGATTTTTATTTTTAGGGCGCTTTTCCACGAGGAATGTATTTGTAAATAACCAATCATATCGCTTCATTTAGTTTGAAGTTAGAAGCGTTTAGCGATTGAAGCGATTCTATTGGTTATTTACAAACACAATCCTTGCTACACATCCCCGTACATTATTATTGGTGGAAAAGCACACTTATCTATTGAAACGTCCTATCCAGTGGAACTAGTGACGATCGAAATAAAATCGGGTCTATCAAGCGACGAGAACTCCAACGACACGCTGGGCGACGCGCGCAAAGTAGCCGCGCGCTGCGAGTGTCTCCCCGCGTGCACGTCCATTGAGTACGAGGCGGAGACGTCGCAGGCGGACTACGACTGGATGGCCATCTTCAGAGCGCACCATATACCGGCCGACAACATTGATCCTGAGTGAGTGACAATGTTATATTTATTTATTTATTTGATACTTTATTGTACATATATATACTTGGCTTGAAAGAAGAAGAAGATGTGCCTTCGTGTTTTTTTTAATTATTGTATTTTTTTTCCATGCTTGGTATGTATAGGCCTCCTCATGTTTTTTCCACTCTTTGCGGTCTTTGGCCAGACGCATCCAAGATTTACCCGCTGTTCTGGAAATATCGTCGGACCACCGTGCTTTCGGTTTGCCTGGTTTGCGTCGACCACTCCATGGTCTCCATTCCGCTACTTTTAACGCCCATCGTCCGTCACTTCTTCGGCACATGTGGCCTGCCCATCTCCACTTGAGTTGGCATACTTTGAGAACAATATCAGTAACCTTTGTACGTTTTCTGATAGTTCTATTTGGTATGTGGTCTAGAAGGGAGATACCGAGCATGGCACGTTCCATTGAACGTTGAGCTACTTGCAGTTTGTGAGTAACTTTTTTAGTTAATGTCCACGTTTCTGCGCCAATTGTGATCGAAGGTGTGACGCATTGATCGAACATTCGCCGCCTGAGAAATAGTGGGATCTTCTGGTTTTTAAGGATATCGGCAAGTTTACTGAAAGCCGCCCAACCTAGCTGTATTCTCCTGTCTATTTCATCTGTCTGCCCATCCCCTTCCAGTTGTATGGTTTGGCCTAGGTATATGTATGCTGTTGATAAAAATTCTCCGTTGATATTCAGACCTGTTGATGACCAATCCAATGTTCTAAATACGTCCTCTAAGGCCGCTGTAAACAATTTTGGCGATATTGTATCTCCTTGTCGAACGCCCCGTTGAATAGGAATAGGTTGGGTAAGTTGATGAAGTTTGACCTGGAGAGTAGCACCGCGGTAACTAAATCTCTTTCAAAATTTCCACATATCTTGTGTCAATTTGACAGCGTTGTAGAGCATGGAATACTGCCCAGTGTTCTAGGGTGTCGAAAGCCTTTTCATAATCAATAAAAGCTACACATAATGACTGACAGTATTCTGCGCATTTTTCTATGACCTGGCGTACGGTAAATATGTGATCAATTGTTGAGAAATTTCGTCTAAATCCCGCTTGCTCCACTGGTTGTTCAGCGTCGAGTTTACTAGCAAGTCTATTTGTCAGTAGTCTGGTAAAAACTTTATAGATGTGAAGAAGGATCGATATAGGCCTATAGTTGGCAAGATGGGCCCTGTCACCTTTCTTGTACAATAATGTGACTATAGCATTTTTCCATTTTTCAGGAGCTCGCCCTTGTATAAGCACACTATTGTAAAGTTGTTGGAGTTCTTTGAGAAATACTGGGCCTGCTTTTTTGAGCAATTCAACTGGAATATTGTCTTCACCGGGCACTTTTTCACATTTCATTTGCTTTAAGGCAGTTTTTATTTCATAGAGACTGAAGTCAGGTAAGTACTCCGTGTAGTGCCTCGTTAATTTAGCTCTGCAGTCTCCCGGTATAGAAACAGGTCGTGATGATGAGGTGTAGAGGTTGGAATAAAACTTTTCAACAATCTCCATAATCTTTTCTAGATCGTTGGTCTCTTTCCCATTTTCTGCCTTCAGTCTACAAATATGCTGGTTACCACTTGACAATTTTTTCCTGAATACTTTGGGGCCTCGGTTCTTAGTAATAGTATCCATTATAGTGTCGTGGATATGATTCCTGCAGTCCCGCCGTATAGCATTTTTAACTTTTTTGTTAAATTCTGAAATACTGCTTGAGTGATTAGTGAGTAGAGTGTGTCTTCGATCGATCAGGTTTTGGGTGGTCACTGATAATATATGTGATTTCTTGTCGACTTTTGGTTTGCTAAACTCAATTGCAGCCGTTTTAAGTGCATTTGATAGATGATCATTAATGTTTTCAATGTCTTCCTCTATACTTTTCTCTCTAAGCAGATCTTGCACACGCTGTTGAAATTGGTCGGTATTGGCGGATATAGCATTTAAATTATATTTTACATGTCTTCTTTGTATGAGTTTCGAGCGTTCAACCTTTGTATTCAACCGGATTTTAGCTCTAACTATCCTGTGGTCACTGCCCATGTTGATGCAGTTTAAAGTACTGACGTCAGTTATTACGTATTTCTTGTTTGTTAGAATGTAATCTATTTGATTTTTAGTTATACCATCTGGACTAGCCCAGGTCCACTTCCGGTTATTCTTTTTTTGAAAAAATGTATTCATTGCATATAATTTATGTTTAATTAGAAAGTTTACTAGTAATTGACCTCTACTATTTCTGGTACCCAATCCATGCCTTCCTATATATTCGTCATTTATTGTAGATCCTTCTCCAATCTTTGAATTGAAATCACCCATAACAATAGTATAGTAGCAAGGCGAAGTGTTAAGAGCGTCCTCTAGGTGACCATAGAATTCATCAACAACCAAGTCGGGGCAGGAGCTTGTTGGTGCGTACACCTGCACAACTTTTAGTTTGAGACGCCTATTAACGTTAAAAATAGCGTAAATTACCCTAGATGAAACAGGGGTCACGCTCTTTAGAAGATGTGCAAAGGATTTATTAATTAAAATTCCAACACCACCCTGCGAGTTCTCATTTCCTTTGTGGTAAAGAAGGTGGCCAGACGGTAATCTTGTGAGACCTTTACCCTGCCGGCGTGTTTCGCAAGGACCCATAACTGTCCAATTGATTTTGTTCAGGACGCTGTTTTCAAGTTCCACAAGATGTTCATTTTTGAGAAGACTTCTCACATTAAACGTTGCAAAATTTAAAGTGTTTTTATGGCAGCCGGATCCCGTCCAGAGATTTTTAGCACCCCCTGTCCTGTCGGATCCCCGACCGCTGCCGTAGTCAGGCCTAACAGGACCGCTGGGAACTGGGGGCCGTGGATTATTGACTTTATTCATATTTATCATGAGGGGTTTTAGCCGTGAAACGCCGTGCTGGCTACTGCAAGTTGGCGAGTCCACGCTTTCAGAGGGTATTTACTCCTCTGGGCTTGTGGTAGCCCTCTCTGCATGTATGCAGAGTGATCGGGTTACTTGACCGCCGCCCGATACTCGGCGTTGACGGTTTTACGGTTTGCTAGGTCGAATGCGCAAGAACCAACCTTCCTCCTTTCTCACCCGGGCTTAGGACCGGCCACGGCGGAGTTAACGAAGGCACACAATATATACAAAAAGGCGGCCTTATTGCTTAAAAGCAATCTCTTCCAGGCAACCCTGTTGCCACGGAATGTTATAGTTATAATTTGAACTCAAACTCAAACATTTATTCATTGAATAAGACTTTTTTTAGAAAACTTTTTAAGCACGTGAAAGTAGTTCCGATAGAGACGACAAGAAACTATGTAGTTGCTCTTTTAAAATGTTTACCTTTTAAAAAACTTTACCTTTTCATTTTTCATCATTCGATGACTACGACAGCATTTCATGGATTTTCATCTACAACATATTCATTATTGCTGTAGTGAGCTTTTTGGAGATATACATTTATTATAAAGGTTTTAAATATAGGACTAAATATAAATATAGCACTCCTCTATTGTAAAAACAAATTAAATTACCACCAGTATTCTAATGTTCTCTCAGAGAGTCTCGCATCAAAATTATATAAGGAACGTAACTATTGCTCTTCTTGTACAACAAACATTGTTTCGAATATCTGCTGCCCTTCCCCATAGAATTCCATTGGACTTGATACTGGGAAAGTAGCAGAATTAAATTTATTAATTATCTTTTAACTTTTCAGTCTTCTCTATGCTCGGGTCATGATATTCTTCAAGGAAGCTCAATTCATAACATCGCGAAGGTCAGAGCTCTACGGCCAGACCGATTTTCTCGCTAACTGTGGTGGACTGTTGGGTCTTTTCATGGGGTTCTCTATATTGAGCGTTGCTGAAATATTATACTTCCTTTCATTAAGGTATTAATTATCTTTATTATATTATTATTTATTAACTCGGTATTTAATTCAACTGCCCTTTGTACTGTAAAAATAACTGACGAATCACGAAAATTCAATCAAGTTTCACAAATATTTTGTTGATGATTTATATTATCTTTACGCCTTAATTATTAGTTGATGAACCTAGGAAAACGTAAATCACTCACAGACACAATATTTCCGCTAAGTTGAATAATAATTAACGTATATTTACGTTAATCGAGATAACAACAGTTTCTTTTAAGAATGGTCGGATATTTTTTTGTTTAATTATTATAAGTGAATCGGCCTTGGCTTTTCGTTTTCCTAAGTTAAAATGTACGTTCATATAAATGTAGTATCACTACATAGTATAAAACAAAGTCGCTTTCTCTGTCCCTATGTCCCTTTGTATGCTTAAATCTTTAAAACTACGCAACGGATTTTGATGCGGTTTTTTTTAATAGATAGAGTGATTCAAGAGGAAGGTTTTAGTATATAATTTATTAGGTTTTAGACAAAGCGGGCGAAGCCGCGGGCGGTAAGCTAGTGTATTATAAATGATGCAATTAGTCTGCACATTTTAAAACTGTATTACTTTAAGAATAAATTATTTAATTTAAAATAATTTATTGTTTTAGGCTATGCTGTGTTATTTGGCGCAAACAAAACAAAAGACACAAGGTTGAAAGCAATGCAGTGGACCCTAAACCTGCAAAAATGAAATACACGGATTAATTTCATTATTACCTACTCTCCAAATGTGCACGATATTTTCAATATATTTTTACTTTTCATGAGGAAAATTATACGCATGTTAATATAAATTTTTATTGTACTTCATGTTTCCTATGATTAATAAAAGATTTAAAGTTTACTGGATTTTTTTTTTCATTTCCTAATTATTCCGCTCGCGGCTTTACTGCTTGCGTGAACTGTATTTTATACTTCCTACTTTTACATTTGGAAGAGAGTGATAGAGTATTGATTTAAATAGAATTTAGAATAATCATAAAAGTGAAGTCCCATGTCCCCTAGTGGGGTAAGGGGCAGATGCATTATACATCTGTTTCCCTGATCGATTTTCTTTAGGGACAAGTAGGTGATCAGCCTTCTGTGTCCTACCAGACCGAGACATTTTTTTTTTCTTCGTCTCCACCGGGAATCGAACCCAGGACCCCTCGGTGCTACGCTCACGCGTCAACCACTGTACCAAGGAGGCGGACAATAGAATAATCATAGTTGTATACGTAGTATATTATTATTAGTCTGTGATCATAGTCATAGTAAATACCTAAGTAATCAATTACGATTAAATTCAGCTTAAGATTTTGTTTCCTGAAAACTACATTAAACAGTTCGTAGGTAACCAAATAAAAGATGATTAAAAGATAATGACAATTTTATTAGTGAAAACAGACAAAGTGAAATCTAAGCTTGATTTATCTCTCTCTTATCAGTAATTAGATAATGACATGTAAATTATTATTCTACATTCAATTTAAAATAAAATATTTTTAATTAGCAAACATTGATGCAGTTAATATGTAATAGCTATCTAACCTAATGTTAAAACAGGGGATAAAGTTGCATACGAGCGCTTATTTTGTTATCTTTAAATATTTTCAGGATTGTCTGTAGAACTTGGCTCTCATTTAGATCTCAATACTTTTTTCTGCCAAGTCAACCACCACACTTATTCTTAGCAATGAACTTGGCTGGCAATTTTCACATTGATGTTTTTGGTGGGTTAAAATATATGAACTGGATAGAGATTTTAAAAATTTTCGTTGTTTATAGTTACTTGATTTTAAATATTTTAATTGTAAATTTCGTACCAACGCTTGTATGCGTATTTTTTTTTTCATTAAGTGTATATAATTGAGATATCAAAAAATGATCAAATCCTTTTACTGTTGAAAAAAAATACTACTAAACTTATGACGATAGATAATAAAGAAGTCATTCAAACCTGTATAAAATTAATTTTACTTAAATGTTCAAATTTGAAAACATGTCCTTATTAATTATTATTTATTGGTTCACCCAATTAATAACACTAATAACCTATTAGTTCCATTTGTTAATTAATTAAACACATTAACCAATGCTTTGTCATTATCATTTATGACGGCTCCACATTCGTGCTTGCGTGAACGTGGTAGGTTTTGTTCACGCGCGTTCGCGTCTGTTCCCCGACCATTGTCGATATTTTGTCCTGCGACAAAAGATTCTCGCCTCTTTCACGCGGCGTTAACGCGTTCACATCAACAATCGCGATCCCGTGGTGGTCATAGACCATAGTAACCCATAGCACAGATTAGATAAGTACTAGACATTATATAGGTACTGTATTATGTACTGTGCCCATAGCTAGATCCATTTCAAGGCGGGTTTCACGAACGATTGCGAGCATCCTATGAACGTGGAGGACACGATTTATGCCGCGAATGCACAGATACGATACGAAATACGTCCACATTCACATTCTCGCCTGTTCATGGAGCTTCACGGCACTATGTGGAGCTACCATATTATTAAAAAAATTATAATTCCAAGTAACGAAATTAATTTCGTAATTACGCAGCTATCTCATGGGATACCACTATACCAGTTATGTTATAATTAATTAATTAATTTGGACTACAAACAACCCAGCTCATACAATGGCATAAAAACGTTCTTTATAAGTCCTCCGCGTCTGTCCATGAAGTCCGTCATGAAGCGACATACAAGGTATTTTGTGACAATAATTAGTAACCTATGTTATCACTACTGGAAATGCTTCTGTGATTGAGACTTCACCTTTCAAAGTTACGATAAAATACCAATAAGTGCACATTAATGATTATATTTCCGTAATTTATGACACGCTTTCTATATTTAGGTACTCATTAAAAAGAAAATATTTTCGAAAAAATGCTATACAGTAGTAATACTGAAATGATAAAAGTTAAAAAAAATAATTAAATAAATACTAAACTGTAACTAGGTATACATTCATATTATCATCCAAACAGTCATCTGAGACAACACAGTTAATTTATTAAATTACAGGAGTCTCGGCAATATAGCCGATTTACAATCAGAAATAATAATTGAGAATGGAAATGTTGCTTCGAGTACAAACAAAATAAGAGGAAAATTTTCTATAATAAAAGAATATTTGATCGACTACACCGCTTCTTCAAATTTGCATGGCCTTAGATATATTGGAGAAAAACAGCGAACCATCGTCGAAAAGTAAGTTTGCATTGCAAAATAATATCATCAATAAATATGTAAGTATAAGTATCTAATATGACTAATCGATCAATTAAATTTCTAGAATATTCTGGCTATTTATGTTCAGTTCGAGCGTCATTCTATGTTCTGTGTTGATTCGCCAAATATGGATCAAATGGAATGAAAGACCAGTCATCGTAAGCTTTGCGGAAACTTATACTCCAGTTTGGCAGGTATTTATACTGTAACCTGCTAATATGCGCTCACGCCTTCTAAGACTTCCTAGTCTTTAGTAGGGACCTCACACGGGCACCGAGCATATTATTTCTAATAGCTCTATTTAAGGGGGAGGGGAGCTAGGGCCGCAACCTATATAGTTGGTAGAAGCACAAATCACAATATACAGATACAACCAGTAGGGAAACTTCATACACAACGTTCGAAATGGCTCACGGCTCACGCACATTAGCAAGCGTGTTTACTAGAATCGTAAGGGCATTATCACAATTGACAGATATAAGAATACAGATAGATATAAGGAAGGAATGTGTTTAGTATGGAGCTTTGTTCGTAGCCAAGGCGCGTCATGCTAGGTGCAGACGCCTACACAAATCATCTGTAATAGATGCCAAGGCCTACTTAAAAAAATGAATAATAATAAACCCTTTATTAGCAAGTAGGCTACATTACAAATTTACAATTATTGTACTTATAAACAACTTAACAACCTAGTACATGCTAAAAAGAATGCCTACTAAATAAGGAATACTTTGAAGTGTTTTATTGTTTACTTTCTCACAGATACCTTACCCTGCAGTGACGGTCTGTGTCGAAACAAAAGTAAAGCAATCCAAGTTTAACTTTACCGAATATTTCCGCCTTTATAGCGACCCCACTACCTATGTAAATCTAACAGTCGAAGAGTAAGTATGTATTTTATATTAGAATTAAACTGTCTGCTTTTTGTGTTCCACTGATTTTTCTGACTTAAATTAGTAAGCAGGTTATTAATATTATAATAACCATTAATAAATTAATCATAAGTATACAAAAACTTATTAATTTTCAGGCGCCTTTTATATGAAGACGTAATGTTACTTTGCGATGAGAATTTGGCACCACCTTATGCCCGGAAATTTTCCATAGTCAATGAGACAATTGAAAATTTAAGAGAGGTATGATGTAAAATAATGTAGGTACATGTACATTTACGGTATAGGTACGGTAATTTAAATATCAAAATAGGATAAAAGCGCTATTTATAGGTAAGCCACTTAAATAAGCTAAGCTTTTGAATGTTGCAGCCAATTGCGCTGCAATTGGTTTTAAAGCTTCATTAAAAAATTACCTTCTCATATACTGTACGTACTGTTGACATATTTTTCTGCATAGTTACCTACAGTCTATTACAATGGAAAACGTAAATTAAATAAACCTCTATTCATTATGTTTTCCAGCTAGCTCCAGATATATCTGAAACATTCTACTGGTGTAGATGGAAGAATACTCCAACTAATTGTTCTGAATTGTTCTCAACCATGATCACTCAGATAGGATTCTGCTACACGTTCAATAGTCTTGGCGCTGAAGATCTGTTCAGGGTTGAAAAGTATATAAATTATAAAGCTATTTAAAACTTTTTTTTCTTACTTTATAGCTACTATGTATCTTGCTTCTTAAAATAAAAGTATTTTAAGATTTTAAACAAATGATAAATTATCGATGAATGTGCGGCTATAATTTTTTATCTAGGTACTTATTGACAATAATTTTACTTATCCCTTTTCAATAAGATTTACTTAAATAATATATATAAAACTAGCTTACCGCCCGCGGCTTCGCCCGCTTTGTCTAAAATCTAATAAATTATATACTAAAACCTTCCTCTTGAATCACTCTATCTATTAAAAAAAAACCGCATCAAAATCCGTTGCGTAGTTTTAAAGATTTAAGCATACAAAGGGACATAGGGATATAGGGACATAGGGACAGAGAAAGCGACTTTGTTTTATATACTATGTAGTGATATAATTACGCAATCATAACTTCATTGCTCATGCACTACAATAACTAAAGAAAATAAAGTTTCCTAAAAGTAGAAGATCATCTAAATGCCTTTTTGTAAATTCTTAAAAAACTTAAAAAAGAAGATTTTTGATCATTGACGGTTCGCTAGAAGGAAATATGTATTGGAATTTCGAAACATTTTGTTACTAGTTAATTATATTGACCGACCCGCGAAGGCGCAAAAAAAACCGAAATTTACTTAATAATAATTTATTGTAATAAAAAAATTACATTTTAAATTATATCTAACTTAAACTACGTCCCTCCGGTTCAATGTTGGAACCAAGAGTGTACATCGTCTTCGGCGGGGCAGCGTCGCGGTGGTGGTGATTGCCGTAATACTTTCTGGAATCGCAGGTGTGCGCAATGTTGCAATCTTTACTGGGTACCTACCTACAAGTCCTTACTGGGTGGCCTTATGCATCTTCTTATAATTAATGCGTGTTATTATATGCACTTAACAAGTTACTTAATAAATAGTAAAGTATTAAATGTATTTCTGTTTGCCTTTTAGTTTACATACAGACTATAAACATCTAGAATACAGCAATAAGAACGAATCTTGGTCACTCGAGGGCGGCTATCCTCCGAACACTCCGCTTGAAACTTATCCTCATAGAGGCTCTGTAAGTTGTTTAAGTATATTATTCAAACTAAATATTATTTCAAGAGAAGGTTGATTGATAATCTTTTTATGTCTATAACGTTATCATTTTTTAGGACTCCGAACCTCAAAAACCAAAAATATCAAATTCAAAGACGAATGTTCTTTTTTCAAAACGTTTTTAGAGTTCCGTACCTCAGAAGGATTAAAAATGAACCTTTAAGTATGACTTCTAGGATCACTTTGTTGTCGGTCTATTAATTTGATATTTTTTGTTTTATGACATTCAAATGCTTTATAAATATAGGTAAATTTATAAAAAAACAGAATAGGTACGCATAGTACTGTATACAGGAAAATTAAGAACTCACTTTATTTCTCCTTCAAGTAACTAAGTATGTAACTTCAAAGTTTTTCTATCCTCTCAAGTTAATTTGGTCAGTATATATTATGTGTACATATTATTTATTTATATTTATTTATCTATTTTCCATATATTATTATGTATATGTTACCGGAAATGTATGTAATCCGTCATTGTATACAATTCCTAGGAAATGTATATAATTCCTAAAATCGCACGGAAATGTGTGAAATAAATTATTTTATACACATTTCCTAGGAAATCTATACATTTCCTAAATAGCTATCGGAAATGTAAAACATCTAAGATATTGGAAGGTACGCGGGACGAGGGGTGTGTATGTCGCAGTCGGATTGTATAATCCGCCGTATTACAAACGGCCGGCATTTTGTAATATGCCAAAAATTCGTAATCAGAAATTTTTGGTTTGGATAAGGGGGTGGGTTAGGTTAGGTTCGTGTTTTTTAAAACTACACAAAAACAGGAGCCCCACGAAGTGGGGCTCCGTCGGCTCGCGACCGTCTTTTTGTAGAATTTTGGAAAAAGACGAATTTTCGGCATATTAAAACAGCTAGCCGTAATGTAATACGGCGGATTATACAATCCGACTGCGCCAAATATACGCGGGGACAGCGGGACGAGGGGACTGATTACTTGCCAAATGAAAATTTGATTTTATAAGAATAAATATAAGTTGATTTTGTGATATTTACGTTAAAAGTTAGATAGTTGATTTTTAAAATGTTAATTAGTAAGATAATAATATGAACATAATATTATTACAATTTTACGGTATGACTGTTACCCGATTGTATCAATAAGAGCTATAATAAAAAAAAATAACAACGTGTTTTATTACAGAAAGCATTTACTTTACACATTTCCTAATACGATATTGGAATTGTATACAATTCCTAGGAAGACTATACATTTCCTAGGATATGCATGCATTAAATAGTTTTTTAAACAATATTTTATACATTTCCTAAATGGTATCGGAATTGTACACATTTCCTAGGAATTGTATACAATTCCTTGATTTCATACATTTCCGGTAACATATATAATATTTATATTATGTTTATCTAGTTTAGTATCTTAATATTTTTCATTTTTAAGGGTCTATTTATTACATTTTTCTTTTATCTTGTATAATATTTGTATATGTTATGAGCTTCTCAGCTCTCCTTTGCTTTTTGGTTGTCTGGTAGAAATCGCTCTTGAGCGATAAGACCGCCTACTGTACCTTTACCTCTTGTGCTGTTTTTTATGTCTTTCTGTCAATTTCATCTGTGTGTACAATAAATATTTTTTATTTATTTAGGTACCACTAAACCGAAAACTGCAAAAAACCGATTCGGTAGAAAAAACCGTGTCTCCGTGTGAACGTAGGCTTACAGCAATTGATTTTATTTCAGGGATACGGCGCCAATGCTGGATTGTCGCTTTTACTAACAGTAAATAAAACAGATTTTGATTATCTGTGTACAGGTCCGATACAAGGATTTAAGGTATATTATCCTAGTTACTTTGATTAGATTCTAATGCTTTTGACACGGATCTTATTGGGATTATAGTTTTTATACCTTACCTAATCTTGTAAATTAATAATACTATTCTAACTTATTTCTAGATTTATCTCCACAACCCAGCAGAGCTGCCGCGTTTTTCCCAACAATACTTTAGGTCTCCTCTCTCACAAGAAGTTATTGTTGCTGTTAAACCTAAAATGATGACTACCTCCGAAGGTTTGAAGCCGTATGATGCTCACAGGTAGTTAATTTAACGATATTAAAATTATTCTATTAAAATTAAATTTTGGCGACTGACTAACATAGTGATCTATCAACCACACGTCGGATCGGGCTGTTTGCATGCAGCATTGGCATGCAGATAGATGTTAGGACGTAGCCATCCGCTAAGAAAGGATTCGGATCAATTCTACCCCCAAGTGGATAAAATAGGGGATGAAAGTTTCTACCATGAAAATTTATATTTTCCACGCAGGCGAAGCTGCGGGCAACAGCTAGTAAGTATGTATGTAATAAATGGTCAATTTAAATTTTACCTAAAATCTTATACGAAGTAATTCAATAGTCTGCTTGAATTCCGAACTTTCTAATACAAATCATTAATATACAGGGTGTAATCGTTAAGTGTGCACAAGCGATTATTCCGAAACTATTGCAGATATCAAAAAACTTTAAACTGATATCGAAAGTACTTAACCTAATGAGTAAAATGGCCGTAATAAATTTTTAAAAATAAAACGAGAAATATCCAAAAATGTTACATTAAACGCTCCCATACATTTGATTTCCCATACATTTTGTATTCATAGCAGATTTTCGAAGTGACGTCCTCATTGTGCAATACAATGAAGAGCTCTATTTACAGCTGTTCTAAATGAACTTCCCTTCAAATTTGCGAAGTAATTAAAGCAGAAAACCAAAAAAGTAAGAGAAAGCTATAATCGTTCATATTAAATGTACATGGGATATTCATATCTTATACTAAATGTATGGGATGGTTTTAAGATATTTTTTTTGATATTTCCCGTTTTATTTTTAAAAATTTATTACGGCCATTTTACTCATTAGGTAAAGTACTTTCGATATCAGTTTACAGTTTTTTGTTATCTGTAATAGTTACGGAAAAATCGCCTGTGCACACTTAACGATTACACCCTGTATATTCCATATGCTTATAAACTCTTTCTTGGAATACACAAACTACCTTATAATGCAAGTAACTGCCATTACATGAAGTATTTTGATTTCAGACGGCAATGCTATTTTCCGAGCGAGCGCTACCTCCATTATTTCAAAGTGTACACACAAGCCAATTGTGAAATGGAGTGCTTAACCAACTTTACGTTTGCGAGGTGCGGTTGTGTACATTTTGGGCTGCCACGTGAGTAGAAAATAGAATCATGAAGAAACGAGGATGTAGGTGTATGGTCATCAAAATATCCTAATCTGACGTTTTGTGGTTCCCCCATTTCCGCTTTATATATTATGTCTACCGTAGTCCGTATGTTGATAACAGTCTGAACATTTGGTACCTACCACCAGCCCAGGAAGCAGACCAGAAAGGAAGAGTAATAAAATACATTGTAAAGGGCTTATTTATTCAGATATACATTATACATATATTGATATATATTAGTATTAGACTAGCCTGTTATTAAACGACGCCTACGGAAAATATCCTGTAAAGTTTACGTAATTGGCATCATGAAATGAAATTACCTAATTTTTTGTATTTATTTGGAAGATGGCCCGGACATGGCTGTCTGCAACGCCGGTAGTGTGGCCTGCTTAACGGAGGCACAAAGTAAGTTATTACTTATTACTTTAACTGCTAAGGCCATTTTATTTCTGTACGAAGAATATAAGACTTAGACGTATGTTTATTTCCTATCTCATAATTTGAAGGATATCAACAACTTCGCAGTTCAACTTGGAATGCCTATACCTATTTAATTTGGAGCCTAGATATTTACAGATATAGCTAATCTGTAAAATTCGATTTGGATGAAACTTCACAGTACTATATGTTATACGCGCATTCATCTATGGGTGAAACCGCGGCAAGCTAGTATTCTATAAAATTAAAAGTATATGATATAGTCAATAGTGAGATATATTATATAGATATAGTGGTATAAGAAAGTAGTGACCTTCTTTAGATTTTCATATCTTAATGATTAATCCACCAAAACGTCTTATCCAGTGGAACTAGAGGC